>JBCEWC010017011.1:0-12756 GCA_038996855.1 Solanum aculeatissimum
CGCTTAGCCGAAGAACTTCACTCTACCACCATTAACACTCAATTTGGCTCTGCTCCTTCTCCTGCTTTGTTAACACATAATTCATCCCTTCTTCAACCCACTCCACCCCATAACAAAAACCAATCTTCTATTCTTGGTATGCCCTCACTTTCTAATTACCTATCCCATAATTCTAATAATCATGCTCAATCTATGGTACCTCAACAATCTCTACATTCCTCTCGATACAATAATTATCCATCAAGCGTTGTGTGCAATGTCAAATATGTGGTAAACCTAATCATGATGCTCGTAATTGCTACATCAACTCTAATGAAAATGATTTTCACTAATAAGTCAACCACCGCCGCAGCCAACTCCCAAACAAGCACATCCTGCTTTTTCTTTGGGTATTGTTGATCCTTATTGGTACTTTAATTCCAATGCTACACATCACGTGACCTCGGAAATGGCTAACCTCTCTCTATCGATTTACATTGGTAATGATGGTTTAGCAGTTGGTAATGGTACAAAAATGTCATGATTCAAGCTAGATGCTAAATGTGACACAGCGAGTAGAATCTCCAAGGATCCTAGACAAGCCTCTAAGCATAAGCATAAAGTAAGATAACATAAGAATCATGTAAGGGAATGAAAATGCGAAATATAAGTCTTAAAATATTCTCATCATAGCACTTAACCGAACACATATATGAGATTAATATTTAACAAACTGGACATATGCTAGGTCTAACGTAGTGTCTACAAAATTCATTAAGACTGAGTTGACTAAACATAAGCAATACCCAAAAGTGAAAGTGAAAGTGCAAGTGAAAGTTTTGTGGATTAGAAACAGTGAAAGTGAAAGTTGAAGGACTTCTGGAATTTGACCTACGAGGTACCAGGACAAACCATATAAGAAACCATGGCCTGTCAAAAGGTTCGTGGAAAGGAGCCCTGAGAGACCTAATATTTTTCTAAGTCTGGAATATTTCTACGAGGGGACTTACAGTCTGTATGAGAAACTATGAGTGATCTTGCATGTTCGTGGATTAGAAGCTACAATTCCAACAGCTCCACTTTAGTGACACATGTTTCTATGAGCCAAGTCACGGTTTATAGGTTTAACCATGGCCTATAAATGCGGTCTCGTAGATGGAATTATTAATTATAATGAAGGGTATGAAGTGCTTTCAATGTGATAGATCTAAACTAGGCTTATAATTCTGATGTGAGAGCCCCATGAGACTCAAAGAGTTATGTGCTTAGCTAGATAAGGAGGTATATCGAATGAGTTAGTGATATTTGAGTTGTGAAGATGGGATATGTTGATTTAGTATTCGCTATGAGATTTTAGTGGGACTATATTCCTACTTCTTGCCTAAAAGTTATAATTAGTTTGCATAATATGAGAGAAATGTGTGATGCACATGTTAGCATTAGACCCTAAGCTTGATCTTTGAGGAGTAGCATGAAAAAAGGTAAAATAGCATTATGAAAGTGATAGTCTTAGACGGAAATTTGATCTAAGAGTCTTGATAAAGTAAAACAGCATTATGAAAGTAAGTCTTAGATGGAAATTTGATCTAAGAGTCTTGATATAGTGTGGATTCTATGTTAAGATGTTGACTTGCAAAGAATGTGATGCTACAAGTATGGTAGAGGTATCCCTTTGATGGAGATGGTGAATTGAGGATGAAACACTAGAATACAAATGAGTCTTAAGATGTGTATCCATGCTAGTGTAAAGTTGTGTGAAGCCCTAAGTTATGACTTCTATGAGAACCTATATTGTATATTTGAGTTGTCAATATAGAGTAGGCTGATGTAAGAATTTTTTTCATCTCAAGTAATTAGGTCGATTGGGGCTTACTAATAGATGATGATGCGTTTTTCATTAAAGTCTAAGTTTTATACAATTAAATTTCTGGAAGCACAGAAGTTGAGTGTTAGTAGGCAAAAAAAAAAGGGTAGATTGTAAGAGTTGTGAAAAAGTGATTATGTATGCCAATAAGAGCAGTAAATATAGAAAGATTCCCGACTGTGTGGAGATAGGTACTTATAGCTTAGTAAAGAGAATTGATTCACAAACTTAGAGAGATAACCTTGAGCTAAGGGGGAGATAATAAGGTGATGAACCAAAATAGATCTTGAGTTTTCGATAGTGATGGGCTGATAAACATGAGACTTTACTTCTTTTTCATCTCGTATATTTCATATACTTCAGTTAAGGTGATACTGATTCTCGTTTGGTGTATGGCATTCATACCCATGGCCTAGTCCCATATACCACATATTGATTCTTCTTCAAGTTGAGTTTCGAGGATAAGAAATGATAACTTCATTCAACAATTTTGATCTTGCCTTATGGATCCAAGAGTTTATATCCCTATGTTGAATGAAATGTGACTTGAATTTTACACTATGTACAGTTCTGTGAACTCAGAATGAGTCTTGAAAGACGAGGAAAATCATACTTCCTTATGAATATTCTCATATCAGATTTCTTGATTGAATCATGCTAATGATCATTCGTTCAAAGCTATTTTATTAATCCTTTCTTCCAGCCTTGATAGTGATATTGGTGATAGTAGATAAGTTATTGTTGATGAGTAAGGGTGAATGTTCCTTGATGTAATAACTATGATGTACTCCTTTTATTTAGATTATAGATATGGAGGAAGAGTGAGATGAGACCTTATGATGTGCAATATATAGGTAAAGGTAGGTTAGAGTGTCTTCTGGGAAAAGTATGTTGGTGTGTCTTTGAGTGAAAGCTCATTCAATGATGGAGGTAGAAATGCAAAGTAGGCTTGAAAATTCTTAGAGATGGTTGAAATGGCCAATGCGGTAGGCTTGAATGTGTGGTTGTTATTATGCTAGAAATGGTGATGGGCTATTGATGACTTCTTTGTAAGGGTTTTAAGTTAGAGTAGCAATGCAATGGAGAAAACTAGTGTTCTCTTTATAAAGGTTCCCGTGAAGGTATATAGCTTGAGTTTTGAGGATTATCGATTATGATCATCTTAGGAATAATGCTTTGGAATTTAGAATTAGGCTTGAATGGAATAAGAGAATGTGGTTAGGCATAGATTTGAATAAGAATCCATAAGTTTCAGCTGATGGAGTGGAGTGTCATAAAAAAGGAGCAGAGTTGAGATGAGGTGCAAAGCTTCAGAGTTACCCATAGAGTCTTATTTATCATGATGGATTCCATTCTCAAATTAGAGTTGATGACTTTCATCTTGAGTTCTAATGAATGATTTTTGAGATGTTTAAATGATTTGATTGATTGAATTATGATGTTCTATTCATGCTTGGTAATGGAAATTCCTAAGGTAATATATCTATTCTCGATCTCACACGAATTGTGTATTATGAGATTGATTTATAACTGTCCAGATTGGTTGACTGTGACTCATTGATCTGATAGAGTCTCAATTATTATTTGTTCCTTCAATTCATCCTTGGTTTTCTCATCATTCGAGGATAATGATCCCAAGGGGGAGATATTGTAATACCCCATACCTTTATTAATATGATCCAAATTTTTTCATCGTAAGTATATAAGCTTGAACTAGTGATGTCTTGCATGTAACTATATTTTAAGGCTCATTCCTATAAGTGTAAAGAGTATTATAAGAGAATTAGGTTCATAAGATAACTCTAATACTTGGTCGAGTTCAAAACATCCCTCTCGATTGAGTTTTTTTGCATTAGATTATATAAGAGTCAATTGTAAATGATCATAACTCCTAGAACACATGGAATTAGGTGCTACATGACCTATCCAAGTAAAGGTTTTTGAATTATCTTTCCAATGCAACTTATTTCACTTCCTTTGGAGTTTGAAGTCAAAAGATATGGTTGTTTTGCTACAGACTGTCAGAGTAGAGTTGAAACTATGAAACCTATTTTACGGGCAGTGGATTGAAATACGGTCTGTACTATTAACTCGTGGAAAATTTTTTGCAAGTTCATTGTTGAGTAACAAACTTTACGGAACCATCTACGTGTCATAGAAACTTCTACGAGCCGTAGATTGGGCTCGTAGAATGATCTAGAAACTTCGAAATTTGTTGAAAAGTTTACGGACGGGTTCCTACGGGCTGTGGAATCTTCTACGGACCGTAGATAGGCCTGTGGATGACTTTGAAAGCTTTTTAAGAATGATTATTTTGGTCTTTTACCACTCTTTCAAAGCTTTAACTTGATGGTTTTACACCTATATAAATCGTTAAACATATCAGTTCAATCTTTTTATGCTAAATCAGCTTCTCCATCTTAGAGCATGCTTTCAAGAGAGAGAAAGGCTAGGGTTTGAAGTTAAACTTGAGAATTCTTTCAAGTTATTCCAAGACTCAAATTTCCAGGTATGTAAGACTAATCTAAATCATGGGATTTTTCTCCCATATGCCCTTACTGATGATGATAGCAAGATTTCGAGAGTATTAAGTCTTCATGCAAAATTCTTTGTGATAGTTTAATTGTGAATGAATTGAATCTTTATGATAGTTTTATTTAGAATTTTCCTTTTGACTATATATATATATGTATTACATGCTTGATGGTCATTATGAACTTGTTTTGACTAAATAAATATTTTATACAAGTTATTTCACAAATCCTACATGTTTCTTAATAAAATATTGCAGGAATGAATTTAGGGAATGCGTCTAGAGCCTTGAATTGAGAATGTTGATTGTGATTGTGATGTGAGCATAATGATAGGTTGATAGAACTCGATGGCCCTGTGAGTCTGTATAATTGAACTCTAAAGATTGGACTAAGTTGAAAGTCCTCTTACATAATTGTCTAATTCATTTTTGAAAGGTCAATGGGATTTATTGGTCGAATTTTCGAATGATGTGATTGATATTGATTATTTATGAGCATTGAGTCTTGGGAAGAGTATCGAGCATCAAATTGAGTAAGAGTCAGTCCAACTCAAACTCATTAACTATGTTGCCAAGTGTAGGTGAGGATTGAACCATTAAGTCAGATATTTCCTCATGATTAGGTTCATGAAAGAATAGAGAACATTGATCGCTAGATCCATTTATGGATTCAATTTATTTTTACCCCGATAAGGTATTGAATGGTTGTGGCAACATCAACGAGATTGTTGTACGATCACTAGCTCATAAGTGATTGTAGTCGGATAAGAGAAACTTCAAGATAGATTCTATATTGATAGTACTCTGATTGGATTGGATTGATTGGATTGTATATGATGGGTCATTACCTACTCTTTATTCTTTCTTTAGATAGAAATTTGACATTTTGATTGAGTATGTTCTATGTTGATTATTATTCTACCTATATTTGTTTCATTCAGTCATTTTACATACTAATACATTCCACGTACTAACGTCCATTTGGACTGCATTATTTTATGATGTAGAGACATGTATTAGGGATCATCAACAAGTGCACCATTGAGGATCTATTCACATTCAGCTGACTGGTGAGACCTCCTTGCTTTCAGAGGATTTTTATATTACTATCATCTAGCTACTAGAGTTTAGTACTTTATTTGCTTTTTATTGAGGTAGCCATTACCTATCATGGTACCATCTAGATAGTAGTGATAGAGGCTTCATAGACTAGATGGTAAGTTACTTCTTTCTTACTAGTCTTGTGATTGGATTAGTTGGCCTACAACCTTTATCTATAAAGATTTGATTGTCATATTCATATTGAGTTATTTCTTGATTGTTAGTTGATGTCTTCCATTGTTAGATTTGAATTGAATGAATGTGAGGAGTCCAAGCACTTCACTTGGGGACTGGCAATAGTCTCTAATGCCGGCCACGCTAAGGGTAACCTCCTGGGCCGTGACATCCACTTTTTAAAACACTAGTTGCAATTTATCTTAACGTTAATACTATTTTTTTTTATTTTTGAGTTGGATACGTACAGAATATTTCTATGGTTCTTAATGTATTTGATAGAGGTGTTGTATGTGAGGGTGAATTTTTTGGCTGATTTAGGGAATTACTTTTAACTTTCTTGTATAGACAATTATTGAGTACTAGTTTTATAGTTTTATTATTCAAAAGTATATTGTAATGACCTTGAAGGTCATTTTTGGCGTTCTAGAAAACATTATCGTTTTTCCTTTCCCAAAAGTTGACTTGAGTTAGTTTTTTTGTTGAGTCTAAAAGTTGAATTTTGAAAACCTAGTAAAAAATTGAAGTTATTCTAAAGAAAGAGTTTTTAAAGGCTTAAAGTTGGAAATTTCAAGTTTTGTGGTCATTATGAGTTTCGAGTGTTGAAAAGCAATTTTGTTGAGTCCATCAACTCCAAAATTCAAATCTAGTCTAGGAGAACTTACAGAACTAAATTTGGAGTTAAAACGAAGATTTTAGATCCAATGTTGCATTTTCAATTGATTTTGGAGCATAGTTTGACTTTGATATACATTTGAAATTCGAAATCTCAAATCAAAATTTTGACAGTTCTAGTGGTTTCGGATGGTGAAACTAACACTAGATATGGTCTCGTTGTGATCTTTAGAGCTTTCGAATTTATTTTGAGTATTTGAGTCCCTAACTAGTTTTAACGATCATTCTCAAGTTCCAGATTGAGAAGACATAGCAGGAGACTTGAGTGAGCATTAGTAGCTCTGGACATTCTATAGTCTCCTGCTATTTTGTTGGTCCTCTTTTGTATCCAAATATTGGTCCTATACATTATAGTTGGCTTGTGTATGTAGGAGTCCTCCTAGTTATGCATATTACTATTATTATTATTATTATTATTATATGTATGTATATATATATATATATGAGTGTGTGCTTGAGTCTAAAGTAGCTATTTGCAGATGACTTCTAGATTTTGGGTAGATTGTGTTTGGATTATTCATATGTTGCTAGTATTGTAGTTCTTAGTGATTCAAGACAGCTATCCTGGGGTTGGCAGTTGACTTGCCTGTAGAAGGGATCTAACAGGTGTCATCATGACATGAAATAGAGTCGTGACATAACAAGGATTACTTTTCCGTAGGAAATAAAGCTCCTTTCTAGCTTCTTCAATTTCTAACCTCAATTATTTTCAACTGCAACACAACTGTGCACAACATTTTCATATCTAATCTTAGCCTGAGTAATTAAAGTTTCAACCATTTTTTTCTTTTTCTCATTATCAGCAACATAATTTAGCATCTTTCTGATATTGTTAACTCTTAAAAGTTGAATAACTTTATGAAATTCTTCAACATTGTTGGAAGAAAAATATGGAGCTAATGAGCAATCCTCATCACATATTTTCCTTTGATACTTACATGTTGCACATTTAGCACTCGCATTATCAATTTTTGTCATAGTAATTGAGAATTAGTCCCAAATAATTACTTAAAAGAGAAGTTTTCCCTTAATATTCTATTATCTTAACATGATATTGAACAAGCCTGGAGTTAACTAAAAACAATATAATGCCCAAAATATATAATAGTCTTGACTTTTGTTACAAAATCAGATTACATAACAGATATATAATCTGACCTGACATTTAATTAGATATTTAATATAGATACCCAAAGTGGTAAGGGTAGGAAAAGAAGTATAGGGGAGAGCTGATTAGATATAACATGACACAACTTCATAAACTGAGAACATAACCTTAAATAAGGAATGGAGGATGAATATTAGGGTAGAAGTGTAGTTGGGGTAGAGTATTGTCTTACCTTGCGAGGTTTAGTGCTAGGCGTAGGACTAGGCGTGCCCTTATAGTTTTTATCATATGTTGTTTATTGTATTTCGTCAATCACACTATTAATATTTTATCGTTGTTAGTATTTCATTCTTATAGACTTTATACTACTTTATTATGTTTTCTCCACTACTTTTTTTTCATTTTTTTTGGATTGTTGCACTTGATCTGAGGGTCTTTTAGAAACAGCTTCTCTACCTCCACGAGATAGCGATAAGGTCTGCATATAATATACCCCACCTAGACCTTACTTTGTGTAATTCCACTATGTATGTTATTGTTGTAGTTTTACACTACAACTCCACTCCCCCATACTAACTAGTTCCTCTATTTCCTGAGAAAGGACAAGGGTCAAGCCACCCCATTTAATCTATAATCACTCATATAAGGTCTTCTTTCTCCTATTTCTCTTAATCTCTAAATACATTACCAGAAGCCTATATTGGGTAATAAGGTTCTCACTTGGAATAACCTTACAATCCTTTCAAAGGCATTTATCGTCCTTCCCAAGGAGTAAGTAATCTATCTTAGTCTTAGCTATTGTGCTACAAAAGGTAACTAAGTCTCTCCCTTTTCAGAAAGCACGAGTTATCAATTAATAGATGAAACTTTTTAGCAAATTTCATAAGAAAAGCTCCACCTCCATTCCTCTCCATTAAACCAAAGGCTCCATGAATATTATCAAAGAGACTAGAAGTTTCCTTGATATGGCCTTTAAGATTTCTTCCAATTAAAATTTTCTCAGTGTTTGTAGAGCTTTTTGGCATCCTCATCTAGGCCCATTTGAGGCTCCTAAGTGTTAAGGACATTCAAATTAAGCATGTTAACGATCAACTTAATTGTCATCATCTTATCATTAATTGTCCTAACCTCCACTACTCAGTCTCTAAGGTCCTTGTCCATTAGAACACATACTCTATTTTAATCCCCCTAAGCTCTACAAACTTAAACCTATCCGTATCTCACTCCTTGATTCCTATTCATGTTTTCTCCTGTACACAAGCTATATGTATCCTCTACTTCTTAAGAATCTTCACTAACTCTATGGACTTTTCCATCAGTGAACCTATGTTTCAAGACCCTACTCTCGACTTAGGTGAACTCATAACCCCTAAACCCCACATCCTCTCACCCCTATCTTAAATAAAGATATGAATCTAGTCTACCATCATTGACCAAATCCATTAGGGATATGTAAACTAAACAAGATGTAAATGAAACAAGATTCTACTAAACTACTAAATCAAGCGGAGAGTCTAGAACTAATTAACAATACCAAAAATCAAAGAAAAGCAAAAAACAATAGACTGGAAGAACAAAAGCAACAACTCTAGAAACTAGAAGATAGATCAATATATGGCGCTATGGATCAAGAAATAGAGAGACACATAGAGCAAAGTGAACAAGGGATAGAGATATACAATAGTACACTGACACAAGAGATCACCAATTAACAGGAAACATATATCGAAAAACTAAATCTGAAAATATATAACAATTGAAATAGATCTGAAAATAAAAAACTAAGAGAAACCTAACGCAAATTGGGAAATAATTTAGGAATACATAACCTGGAACTTGAAGAGGAGATCGTATGTATTTATGCACAAAAGAAAGAATAATTTTGGCCAAATTTGTTGCTTCTTGGTCGTCGGAATATGGTTGTGTGATGCTGGATGGAAAGACGGTGGTATCCTATGTGTAGACAAAAAGGGAAATGAAATTGACGATGAAGCCACTGGAGAAGTGTGGTGGCGCGTGCAATGGAGAAACCCTAGAAGATCAATGACGAGAAAGCTCGATCTTTTTTTTGATTCATAAAAGGAAGTGGAACTGAGATACAAGAATAGGAACGCGGTGTGCTCTATATATATATTGAGAGAAAAAAAACTTATTTTTGTTTTTGTCAATCTAATGAAGGTATAATTATTAATGCTTGAGGTACAATAATTTATTTTAATAACATGAAAATCTTACTAATTGTGGAAAGTCCCTATGGATAGTACATGGAAAATATCACACCCCATAAATCAAATAAAGTACTGATATATATCCTCTTTAATTCTAATATATACAATGTGATAATATATTATTATATGTGATAGTTTTCCTTAGCTTTTATCTTTAAGAATTTACACTTTTATCTTTAATCACATGGTTTCATCATTACATATTATAGGTGCGATTAATATGAATTCATGTCGAATAATACTTCTTTTTTTATTTCTAAAGTTAAAACCAAAATCTCTAATATTGAAATTGACAGACTATCTAAAGAGAACATCATTTTCCTAAGTTTATTTATAAAACATGCAATTTCATTAAAAAACACTTGTTGCATTTAAGTACATGTAGCAACCCTGGTTATGATAAAAAGTCTCACATAAGCAAAACACGGGACAGATGTTGGTTATATAAGTAAGCAGGTCTTACATACTAGTGACACATTTAAAAATATTTGGACTAGGCCAAAAGAGGACAATATCACTAGCAAGTTGGGCCACCATTACAAATGGTAGCAGAGCCACCCTAGGATAGAGTTCAGCTAAGCTTAGTAAAATTCCAATAAGGTAGGGCAAACCTCAGCACTGAGTTTAGGCAAATCCCGTGTGGTAGGGCAAACCTCAGCAAGGATGATGAGTCCATAGAGGAGATATATGTAACAATTCAGTTTTAGATAAGAAATCCCAAATCGACAAAATGAAAGAGAGATATTGTTTATATAAGTAAGCAGACCTTACCTACTAGTAACACATTTTAAAATTATGCAGGCCTAGTTCCAAAGCAGACAATATCACTAGGGGACTCGATCATTACGAGGATATCCCAATTGGATACAGTTAGCTAGTGGATGCACTTAAGCTCATGATTAAGGTTCTGACCTTGACAATCATAACAACAAACTTTTGGTTTAGGAAAGATATTGGACTCCATGTTATAGCTCATCAATTTATTTTTGTTAGCGGTATCTCCACTCAATTTACAATATAATTTTTCAGAAATACCCATCCACTCGAATCAGTTATCAGTTTTAGTTATCAATTCATGTTATGTTTTATTTAGTCATTATATCAACACATTTTCAGATTTTTTATGTTATTATATCATGTTAATGCATATTTTCAATAATCAGTATATTCTATAATATTGATCACATACTTTTTTGCATAAATTATTTTAAAATATAGGTACAAATTTATCTCGCCCATGGTTAGTATTTGTCTTGAGCAATTGATAGAGTGGTGAGACCTGATTTCTGAGGATGATATATCCTTTATGCGAGTTTATTTCTTAGATTTTAATCACAGACTTTGAGTTAGCTAGTGCCTTACCCTTGTTACTCATCTATAAGTAGTAGAGGATTTTAAACCTATGTGTAGAAATTCAATTTATATTGTCACTTCAGACTTACTCTTCTATATAATGAGATTGTTTAGACGATTAATGCTTTACTTTCGCTTTCTTATGATTTATTTACTTGTACTATGCTTTTGTTATGCCATTTGGTTTGCTTGGATTCCACTAGGATTTTGCATACCATGTTATGACAAGGGGTAGCTTTGGGTCATGAAAAACTTGATATCAAAGAATTAAGTTCAAGTATCCCAGGGTGTTTGAAAGCCATATCAACTAGTCTTTTTCATGGGTGTGAAACACACCACACCTATGCATGAAAGGTTATGATGAATTTAGGAAATACTCTACTTCTTTCATAATCTTAATTCATGTGATAGATATTGAACTCTATGAAGTGTCCTTTTAACACATGTTCTATGCATTTCAGGATTATGCCTCTTTGAAGAGCTCAATTGATAAGGAATATGAAGGTTAATGCTAATAAGGAGAAACAAATAACTCAAGCCTCGATCAATACATTAGCTTAGCAAGTCTCTGATGAGGAATTTATGGAATCTTTTCAAGTATAAGCCCAAGCGATGACCACTTAAGCTAATTGGGAAGTTGTGGCCTCGGCTAACCCTCAAGTAAACCTGCCTATTGCTAGAGTTGAAAATTCCTCTAGAATAAAACCTCTTGAATTTCATGAGTCGAGAATGGATTAGGATCTGCAAGAGTTCAAGGTTGGTTTCAAGAAGAATATCAAGATTATAGATATGTCATCGATAGAGAGTGATGGCATAACCACTCATCAGTTAAAAGAAGTGACTCAAATTTGATTTAAACAATAGAAGAAAAATAGGACAGGGATGTAGGTCTAGTTGATTGGGTTGAGTTTGAAGGTGCTTTTATTGATAGATTCTTCTAATTAGATCTAAGAGAGGCAAGATCTAAGATTAAATCAATTTGCGACTAGGAAATATGTTGGTCAAAAAGTATTCTTTAAAGTTTACTCAACTCTCTAAGTATTCTCTGGCTTTCATGGTTGACTCTAGGGTATGTATGCACAAGTTAATTTTTGGAATCTCAAGGTTAGTGGTAAAGATATGCAAAACTGTCTTGTTGATCAAAAGAAATGGACAATTTTTGTATGGTGATTCTTAGAGAACATGAGGTTTCAACTTGATGCTGACTTCAAGTATCACAAGACTCTAATAACTGCATTTGTATGAACTTGAATTATGCATAAAGCGACTTACCTCACTAACCGCATAAGTAATACTTAGTAGGGTATGTGATAACTGCAGGGGCGGACCCACATGGTATTCGCCGGGTGCTCGAGCACCCATTAATTTAGTATTGGACATTATATATCTATGTAGAAATTAAGAAACATTGGTATAAATATAACATTGAGCACCCTTAATTTAATGATTTGGTTGGTCCAATGGTTCAAGGTGGGTGCTTAAAATTTTTGTAGTGTTGTTGGTCTTGAGTTCAAATCCCACTCTCAACACTTTTTCACCTTTTTGTTACTTTTTCTATTTTTTCTTTATTTATAGTTGCTCTTTTACTATTTTTCTTTTTTTTTTTAAAATGGTATATACAAATAAATATTTTTTCTTCCTTTATTCAAGATAATAAATATTAATCTCGTCATTCGTAATAATTTTCATGTTTTACTTTACAAAAATTAATTTATAATTTTCAAAGAAAAATTAGATTAGA
>JBCEWC010017012.1:0-12754 GCA_038996855.1 Solanum aculeatissimum
TATTAATGTCCATGTCTTCCAGGTGCATCTAAATGTAACTTAGGGACTATATTGTAAGTCTTTAAAATTAAATTTTTTTGGAGTAGAAAATTTGGTATGGATGAGATGATTTATAGACCAGCTTTGAACTGGTCATGAAAGGATTTATAGGCCAGAATTGAATTGGACGTAGATGATATATGGACCAACATTAAATTTTGCATAATCATTTAACGACTAGCTTTTAACTGGTCTAAAACCGTATTTAACAACCAAATTTTTCTCCCTAATTTTCATTATTAGATACCAAAGCATGGTCCTTAAATTACTTTAAGGACCAGTTTTATAATGGTAATGGAAATTTATTAATGACCTATTGATAAAACCCATCCCTAAAGGTCAGTGGGACAAGATATACCAGTCACTATTTCCTTTTAGGGACAAAATTATAACCTTTAAGGACCAGTTTTCCCTTTGCTATTGACCAGTTTTCTTGTAGTGACAATAGCTTCACGACGAAGGAAATGGTCTAGATATCTTTAGATGGATTACGTTTTTCTCTCTTTTGACCTGACTAATCTAGTTATCAGTTAGAATCATTTCTTCAAAAAATGCTACATATCTAGTGATCTTTTCTTACAAGTGTACTTAGTGCTTTTTTTCCCTCTAAAATTAGATTAGGTGGTTGGACTGTGGGGATAGAATAATCAAAGCATACAAAGAACTGTGCAATACATTTATTAACTATTTGATTACAGATTGCATGCTTGTTACATCAACTTGCTCACCTACTAATATGACATAGCAATAGTCCTCATTTAATTTTTGTGCAGTGACCTAGTTTAAAATTTTCAGTTCACATCAAATATAAAAATCCTAAACAGAGAGATGAAACATTCAATACTTAAGTTTCATCCTTGCAAATCAAACTTATAAGCAAATAGTAACTCTTTCAAGTTTTAAGATTTAATAAAAGAAAAAACTTAACAAGTCGAGCAAAGGACTATACATTGATTTTTAACAAAGTAAGTTGAAGGGTTCATTGAAGGTAAGCAAAACAAAACTATTTACATTTCTCCTGTAAGCTTTTTCATAATAAAATCACTATTCCTGTAAGTTTTTTCATACTTTAAGAAACAAAAAAATAAATCAAAGATCAGATTTCATAAGAACAATCTGACAGAACTTGCTAAGCAGATTAACAAACAACTTCAAAAATTGGAGATTAACATCAGCAAATAACATAGATTTCACAAACCCATTTGTTAATCTTTATGCGTTTTCAAAAACCCTTTAGTGGGATTTCTGATTTTGAAAAATAGTACATGCATGCACTAGAAATTAGAAATTCTAAGGATTTAGATATCAAGAAATAGCTAGAGAAACAAAAAAATCGTACTACTATTAGTTTAATTTTTTTGTGAACCCTTGAGACTTCTTCGTTACAATTGGAGCTTCAGTAGATCTAACTAATTGTACTTCAGAATAACCCTCTAGTGATCCTAGAAATCAAAAAATAAACAAAGATATCAGGGTTTTGATCTTCAAGAAACCCTCCAAAGAGTGTTTCTCAGAGGAATAAAAAAAGAGCTTCGTTTAGTTCTTTGAAAAAGTACTGAAATATTTTTGTGGAAATAATAAAGTTTCACGGGTTTTCTAAGTAAGTGTGGGGAAATATAATTTTTGGGATATAAATTACTTTTGGGAGAATAAAAGTTTCGCGGGTACATTATTTATCTAAAAATAACTGTTGCCATAAGTACTCTATTGCTAGGATTAAAAATGACTGTTGCAATAAAAAATCTATAGCAACAGTTTCAGAGATAATACCACGGTTTATTATAATAATTGTCCTATTAGAACCAAATATATATTTCCACAGTTACAATAGTAGCGATAAATCATCTATTGCTAAAGTTATGTAACCGATGCCAATGAACCGTGGCAATATCTCAAATTTCTAGTAGTGATCACATGGTGTCAATGGTTGTACACTTGATCAAATAATGACTTACCCTTAAGAATGATGTCACCCAATCTATCATAGGGAAAGTTCAATTTCATAATGAAGATCAAGGGTTAGTCAGATTTCACACATACCCTATAGAAGCAATCAATCCAACTGGCAACCAAATTTCACGAACAATTCATATGATCATGGATTAGTTTCAACTGAACATAATCAAGCATCACATCAAGCATGAGATTTGGAGCTAAATCCTAAAATAATTCATCATTCAGAAATCAACCCTAAATTTATGAATCTCACCTAGTTCATTAACACCCCAATTTTGATATTCATAAAAAAACACCAAAACCCTCAATAAATCTCTCATAAATGCATCACATAGTTCAAAAGAAACTATAAAGTCCTACCCACTGAATTCTCAATGGAATTTTAAAAGTTCGAAGCACAATTTTCACATTACACAACTTGATCAACCTCATAAACAATGTCTTTCTTCAAAGAATTTAAACAAGAGTTAGAGACATACCTTTTTAGTAGTGAGACACAATGAAACCTTTAGTGATTCCCTTTGATGAATACACTCAAACCTCTTTGTGAAAATATTCAAAGAAAAGCAAAGGAACGGGTATTTGTATGCAAGAGAAGTGAAAAGGAGGGAAAGTGGAAAGTTAGCTGAGGTATTTAAAAAGCCTTAAGTAGGTCTGTGAGTACGTATGTTTGGTGACACCGAACCACACCACCTAGCATGATTGACGGTGCGCCAATCATGCTAGGGACCTGTCACGACCCGAGAGTAGGTCCTGCACAAGACATGGCAAAAGAGAACCCGAGGGTCCTCGATCAAGCCATCCAAGCATCATCACACACATCATTGGTTCGAAAGTGCGTAATACAATAAGTAACACATATGTCTAAGGGATTCCGGGGATTTAAGCTCAAGCTATGGGGACATCACTGGGAATGAGATAAGCATGAATCATACAATACATAGCAATTACGTCCTAAGGGGCGGGTAAGTATGACTCAAGATATGGGGGCAAGAGGGGCTAGGGACTTTCCACATAAGCACATTTCCATCCATCCAATCATAATAACATAAGCAAAAGCATAATCAAAACGTAAGTAGTCATAACAAAGTGTAGAGATTCATAACATCTCAAATAAACACATAGTATGGCGTATAATAGAATCTGATATGTCCAACAATACCTCTACATAGAAATAGACGGGGCCTTGACATAATCCGGGATCACCCTCAAATCACAAGATAGATAAGACATAATAAAACATAAACTAGAAGAAGGTGGGTTTTGCCCTTGGAGTACAGGGCTCACCACAAGCAACAAGTCTGAGATCTCAACTAAGCGCCCAACGGTGGATAAATGTCATCTCCGGTCGCTACATGGTTATATTATATAGACAAAGAGTATGGATTTTCATATATAATGCACTAAGTATGCGGGCATGCCATGCACATGAACATGAACCTACTACAAAGCTAGATGGCGATAGCCCACATATACGAATAGAAAGAATATATATAATCAAGGAAAAGTATTATACCAATATGCCATGAAGTTCTATGATGTATAAATGCAAACCTACATATTCGTAGTGGGGATGTTACCTCAACTAACAACAAGGGAGACAAAGCGAGCTACTACTTGAAATTGGACTACTTGCAAGGTAGATCCCAAACCACCCTGAATAGGGGGTAACAAAACAAGTCATCCCATCTTGGGATAAATCCCATGTTGGCACATGGTTTGACAGAAAGGAGTATGGACACTTGGAGATAGTTCACCCCGACTCCAATCTCTCGGTACTAAGTCTCATCCCACAGGAATACATATACATATACAAGCTGTCAAAATGGAGGTTCAATACTTCAAATCCATACAATGCAAAGTTAGGCTAAAATGCCAAATCATATTTCAAATCTTTCCATAATCAGGCTAAAAAGCCAAACAAGAGTTCAAGTGTCAAATTCAAGATCAATGCATATGAGTAGCTCATTATAACATAACAATATGGTGTAAACACCCAAGATGCTACAAGAGCCATATCAAGACAAGATGTGATCACATTCTAGTCATATCCTATGTCTTACCAAAATCAAGTCAAATCATATCAAGTCAAGTGGGTCAAAGCTCATATCAAGAGTTTCATCAAGTCAAGCCTCCATGTTTATAAATGCAATGCATGAATGATCATTGAATAACATGGGTAATTGATATCAACATTTAAATCATCATAATGGAAATAAATTCATACTTAAAACATAGTGAAATCATCAATTAAAACATAATTCATACTACCGATGCTTGAATGGAAGAACAAAGGGGACATGCACTTTTGAATCTTCATAAAATCAATGGAATTCAATAATTAAGGGCTTAATTCACTTTGAAATTAACAATTTAATACAGCCCGCAACTCAACCGAATTAAATCATTCATAATTTAAAAGACCCAATTTCAAGTAGAGCAAACTTCATAAAAATTGAAGAAGAAAGGTTTTGGGTCTTCATGGTTGAAAGGAGAACCATGAATCAATCCCACATACCTTGATCAATCAAGAAGAACAAGAAGAATTGATGAAGAATTGAGCCTTCCCTAGATTCTCAAGCTTAGTCTCCAATGGAACTTTGAGAGCAATTGAGAGAAATAGAGAGGGTTTTAATTGAATGAGAGTGAAAAGGGCTAAATCAGGAATTTCGGAGGGTTTAAAAATGCTCAAACGACCTTAGGATTAGTTAAAAATTATAATTAAACCACTAATGAAATAAGGAAGAAAACTTGAACTGTCACTAAAATCGTCCACTACACGGACCGTGTGGTGACTCACGGTCCGTGAGCCTTGCTGTGAGGTCTAACTTGATGATGATCTCCAATCTAGCAACGGATAGGAAAATTTGAAACGTCACCCATACGGTCAACTACACAGACCGTGTTGGTCCACACGGGTCTGTGAGCCTCTCCCGTGAAGCTACACTTGGAACCAACTTTTCTCATGAACATTCTATACTTAGAAAAATTTTGTTCTCGCAACCATACGACTAGGCACACGAACCGTGAGGCTTCACACAGACCGTGAGGTGGTCCGTGGAGCCTTCCTTTGCTCAAAAGCTTGGTTGATTACAGGAACACCACACGTACCCTTTCAAGGGACTTGAGCCTCCACACGGCCCGTGAACCCCACCGTCAAGACAACGTGATCTCCGTATTGTTAACCATATACATAGAATTGATCTGTAGACCAAGGCCATCCCAAAACACTTTACCACGCTTTATGGGAGGTCACACAGCCTGCCCCATGGACCGTGAGTCCACGAAAAGCCTGTGATTCATTCGTGAGGTAGTGCCTTAGCCAATACATCTCTTCTCTTTTCCAGAATGCTTCCCTATGCAGGAAGTCTCACTATGAAGGTCATAACTTCCACCTTCAAACTCCGATTTGAATGAAACCAAGTGTGTTGGGAAGATAAATCAAAGAGCTTTAATTTAATAGGTTGTAGTCCACACAGTACATCTTGTACCAGGAGATATGGCCATTTAAAATCAGTACTTCCTTAAGACGTCAAGCAAAACTTAACCAATGCGATTTCTTCCAGGACGGTCATAAAAAAGAGACTTGGGAAACTAACAAGCTAAAAAATATAGATTCAAATCAGTCTCAAACAACATCACAAGGTCCAGAAAGTTTCAGGTTATTACATCATCTCCCCCTTGGGAACATTCGTCCTAGAATGGGCTAGATCAAGGCTTGAAAGACAAGAAACATTTCAACATAAAATATAATGCATCATTCATCATTTCAAAAGTCATTTAAAAGTCATGTCAAAACATTATTCAAATCATTTTGTGCACATGTATGCATGCCATGCTATGAAACTCAAGAACTAAAGAATTAGTACCATTCAAAAAGAAAGATAGACCCAAACACCTTAGGCTTGAGTAGATTGGAAAAAATAGGGGTATTTCTTCATTATGTCCAACTCGGCTTCCCACGTAGCACCCTTCACATGTGTGTTCCTCCAAAGCACTTTAACCGAAGCTACCTCTTTGATGCGAAGTCGCTTTACTTGCCTATCCAAGATTTCAACCGGTACCTCTTCATAAGTCAAGTTTTCCTCAATTGTAACATCCTCCAAAGATACAATTGCCTTAGGGTCACCAACTAATTTCCTCAACATCAAAACATGGAACACTGGATGAATAGAGCTCATATCCAAAGGCAACTCTAATCTATAAGCCACATTGTCAGCCCGTTCGATGATCTCATATGGTCCGACATACCGAGGGCATGACTTGACCTTTTTGCAAAAATGCATAATGCCTTTCATAGGTGACACCTTCACATTAACCCAATCACCCACATAAAATTAGAGGTCTCTTTTCTTAACTTCTGGGTAAGACTTTTGGCAACTTTGAGTTGTTTTCAACCTTTCTCTAATCAACTTCACCTTCTCTATAGCTTCAACAACAAAATTTGAGCCTAACAATGCCATCTCACAAAACTTGAACCATCCCACAGGGGATCTACACCTCCTACCATACACAGTATCAAATGGAGCCATACCAATGCTAGCATGGAAACTATTGTTGTAGGTGAACTCGATAAATGGTAGATGATCATCCCAGTTTCCCTTGAACTCCAACACAAAAGCCCTTAGCATAACCTCCAAAGTTTGAATTGTCCTCTCGGCTTGCCCTTCAGTTTGGGGATGGAAAGCGGTGCTCAATTTAATCTTAGTATCAAGCCCTTTTTGAAACAATCTCCAAAAGTGAGAAGTAAATTGGGTACCACGATCTGATATGATAGACCTAGGTATACCATGCAATCTCACCAATTCCCGAATATAATATTTAGCATAATCTTTGGCGTTATAGGTAGTTTTGATCAGTAGAAAGTGAGTCTTCTTGGTCATTTGATCAATAACAACCCAAATAGAATAAAACTATTTACGAGTGTGGGGTAGACCAACTACGAAGTCCATATTGACGTCTTCCCACTTCCAAGTAGGAATCTCAATATCTTGGGCCAGGCCATCGGGCCTTTGGTATTCCACCTTCACTTGTTTGTAATTCATACATTCTGACATAAACTTGGCTATGTCGTTCTTCATGCCATGCCACCAATACACTTCTCTCAAGTCTCGATGCTTCTTAGTGGATCCCGGATAAATAGAATATAGGGAATCATGAGCTTCACCCATGATAACGTCCCTTAGGCCATCAACATTAGGGACATACAACTATTCTTGATACCGTAGTGCACCATATCCTCCTTGGGAGAAACCTCAACCATCTTTTCAGAAACCAACTTCATCAACTCTACCAATGAAGGATCCAAATCCTGTTTGGCTTTTACATCAACAATCACAGAAGACTAAGACCCGTTTTGAACAAGAACGCCACCATCATTTGAATTGGTTAATCTAACACCTAACCTAGACAAATGGTGCACATCTCTCATAAACTCCTTCTTCCCTTCATCAATATGCGACACACTACCCATGGATAGCCTACTAAGGACATCTGCTACAATGTTTGCCTTACCTGGGTGATATAGAACACTCATGTCGTAATCCTTGAATAGTTTCAACCATCTCCGTTGCCTCAAGTTAAATATCTTTGAGTGAACACATATTGCAAACTTTTATGATGGGTGAAAACATCAATGTGTACCCCATACAAGTAATATCTCCAAATCTTTAAAGCAAATACCACCATCGCCAACTCAAGATCATGGTTCGGATAGTTTTATTCATGAAACATTAATTGTCGAGATGCATAAGCTATCACCATACCATGTTGTATGAGCACACATCCCAACCCAATTCGTGAAGCATCACAATACACCACAAACCCATCTAACCCATTCGACAAAGTCAAGACAGGAGCCGATGTAAGTTGGTCCTTAAAAGTATAAAAACTCTTCTCACACTTGTTTGACCACACAAACTTAGCTTTCTTTTGAGTCAATTTAGTCAACAGGGATGCAATAGAAGAGAATCCCTCAAAAAACCTCTGATAATAACCGGCTAACCCAAGGAAACTTCGAATATCAGAAGGAGTCAATAGTCTAGGCTAATTGTTTATAGCTTCGATCTTCTTAGGATCAACCTTTATACCATCACCGAACACCACATGACCAAGTAAAGCAATGTCCCCTAACCAAAACTCACATTTACTAAACTTGGCAAATAATTTCTTCTCCCTTAAGGTCTGAAGCACTAACCTCAAGTGGTCCTTATTATCCTGCTCAGTTCGGGAGTAAATTAGGATATCATCAATGAAGACAACCACAAAAATATCAAGCAATGGCTTGAATACCCGATTCATAAGATCCATAAACACTGCTGGGGCATTGGTCAAACCAAACGACATCAACATAAATTCGAAGTGCCTATACCAAGTCCAGAAAGCTATTTTGGGAATATCACACTCCCTCACCCTCAACTGGTGGTAACCCAAACGATGATATATCTTAGAGAAATGAGTGGCTCCTCTAAGTTGATCAAACAAATCATCTATCTTGGGCAACGGGTACTTATTCTTGATGGTCACTTTATTCAGCTGCAGATAATCAATATATATTCGGAGTGATCCATCTTTATTCCTCACAAACAACACGGGAGCACCCCACGGTGAAATACTTCGCCGAATAAAACCTTTCTCCAACAAGTCCTTCATCTGATCCGTCAACTCCTTTTGCTCAGTCGGAGCCATACGGTAAGGAGGAATGGAAATAGGTTGAGTATCCAAAAGAAGATCTTTGCCAAAATCCACCTCTCTTTTAGGAGGAATGCTAGGAAAATTTTTGGGAAACTCATTAACTACCGAAATAGATTCAAGAGTAGGGGACTCAGTTAACACATCTCTAACACTCATAATATGATAGATTCACCCCTTACAAATCATCCTCCAGGATTTGAGATATGAAATAAACCGACCCCTAACCACGGAATCACTACCCTTCCATTCCAAAATAGGTTCATTAGGAATTTGGAATCTGACTTGTCTAGTCCTACAATCGACCAAGGCATATGACGCATGCAACCAATCCATCCCAAGAATAACATCAAAATCATACATCTCAAGCTCTACAAGATCATCGAGAAAGACTTTATGCAAGACTGAAAATAGGACAACCCCGATACACCTTCCGAACAACTATAGACTCACCAACGGGAGTATAAACCGAATAAGGTTCCCTCAACGTTTTAGGATTAAAACCAAATTTAACAGCCAATAGAGTGGTTACAAAAGATAAATTTTCACCTGGATCAAGCAAAGCATAAGTATCAAAATCAAAGATTTTTAACATACCAGTCACAATATTTGGAGCTTCATCCACCTCCTATCGGGCATGAAGAGCATAGAACCTATTATTTCTGCGAGCACCACCAACTTGAGCCTTCAGCTTCCCTTTATCACCTGTAGTAACTTGATCTTTCTTTTTGTTCCTTGGGCAATCGACAACTTTGTGGTTCATACTTTCACACCCGAAACAAGCACCCAAAATATTCCTGCATTCACTCAAATGGTTTCCCCCACACTGGCCATAACGGTGAGGTTGTGGTCCACCCCCAACTAGTGCCTTAGGAAGAGGCACCCTAGAGTTGGCAAACTTCATATTCGAACCTTGACCTTGTTGGAATTGACCATTTCCACCACCACTCCTAGAATTGGAGATCCCACCATCAAACGGGGCCCTTTCGGAGTCGTTCACCCTTCTCTCCTTGAGCTTCTCTCCCTCAATCTGTTTGGCATAAGTCTTAAGCCTAGAGATATCTATTTCCTGAATAAGCATACCTTTACCACCAAGTCAGAGACCCCAAAAATAATTTTGTGCATCCTTGCATGGGGATCCGCCACTAGTATGGGAGCATTGGTATGACGTGCATCACACCCATGAATAATACTCTAATTAATGCGGCATGTTAGTCTCTGAGGATCATTTACAAACCTAGGGCACTGATACCATCTTTTTCATGACTCAAGAGTAGGGCATAGATGTGATATGGCAAAAGAGAACCTGAGGGTCCTCAATCAAGACATCCAAGCATCATCACACACATCATTAGTTCAGAAACACTTAATACAATAAGTAAAACATAAGTCTAAGGGATTTCGGGGCTTTGGACTCAAGCTATGGGGACATCACTGGGAATGGGATAAGCATGAATCACACAACACATAGCAATTATGTTCTAAGGGTCGGGTAAGTATGACACATGCTATGGGGGCAAGAGGGGCTAGGGACTTTCCACATAAGTACATTCACATCCATCCAATCATAATAACATAAGCAAAAGCATAATTGAAACGTAAGTTGTCATAACAAAGCATAGATAGTTATAATATCTCAAATTAACATATAGTACGACGTACAATAGAATCTGATATGTCCAACAATGCCTCTACATAGAAATAGACAGGGCCTCAACGTAATCCGGGCTCACCCTAAAGTCACAAGATAGATAAGACATAATAAAACATAAGCTAGAAGGAGGTGGGTTTTGCCCTTGGAGTATACGGCTCACCACAAGCAACAAGTATGAGATCTCAACTAAGCATTCAACAGTGGATGAATGTCATCTCCGGTCTTACATGGTTAGATCATGTAGACAAAGAGTATGGGTTAATATATATAATGCACTAAGTATGCGGGCATGCCATGCACATGAACATGAACCTACTACAAAGTCAGATGGCGAAGGCATACACATATGTATTAAAAGAATATATTTAATCAAGTAAAAGTATTATACCAATATGCCATAAAAGTTCCATGATGCATAAATGCAAACCTACATATTCGTAGCGGGGATGTGACCTCAACCGACAACAAGGGAGACAAAGTGAGCTACTACTTGGAATTGGATTACTTGCCAGGTAGATCCTAAGCCACCCTAAATAGGGGTAACAAAACAAGACATCCTATCTTGGGAGATATCCCATGTTAGCACATGGTTTGATGGAAAGGCGTATGGACCCTTGAAGATAGTCTACCCCAACTCCAATCTCTCGGTACTAAGTCTCATCCCACGGGAATACATATACATATACAAGCTTGCAAAACAAAGGTTCAATACTTCAAATCCATACAATGCAAAGTTAGGCTAAAAAGTCAAATTGTATTTCAAATATTTTCATACTTAGGCTAAAAATCCAAACAAGAGTTCAAGTGTCAAATCCAAGATCAATACATAGAAGTATCTCATTATAACATTAAAATATGGTGTAAACACCCAAGATGCTCAAAGTGGCATATCTAGATAAGATGTTGCATATGCCATGAGAAATGAAGAAATAGCATGGGAATTAGGAATTCATAATTAAAACATCATAATAGGAATAAATCATATGAAATTCATAAAGAAATCAACAAGTAAAGCTTACTTGATATTACCCATGCATAGATTCCTAAAGTAAAGGGACATGAATGTTTAACTCTTCATGAAATCAATGTAAATGTCACGACCCGGATAGGGGGGCTAGATATGAAATGGCGAAGGAGGACCCGAAAGCCCTCGATCAAGCCATCATAGCATCATTTCACTCATCATCGATTCGGAAGCACGGAAAATATACACATAACATATAAATCTTAAGGAATTCGGGACTTAGGAGTCAAGCTATTGGGACATTTCAGGAATGAGATAGACATGAGTTCACATAGCACATAACAATAATCTCTAAGGGAACGGGAAAGGGAGATTCAACTGTGGGGGCACTCCGCGATTATGGGACTTACCACATAAGCAGATAGTCATTCAAATCCCAAACATTCATATCATAAGATAATAGATGACAATACTCATAATTAAATCAAATAAACAAAGCTTTCATAAACATAGCATTCAACATTTGAGTCAGAGTACAAGAGTTTAGAGTTTGTCCATAAGCCTCTACATAGATGAAACGGGGCCTCGATATAGTTTGAGGATCACCCTCAATACATAAATGGAAATAAACAACATAATAAACTAGGTAGAATGAAAATGGATGTTTCCCTTGAACAAAAGGGCTCACCACTATTGCAAGCCTTCAAGAATGATCACACGTCATTTAGTGGAATGTAGAAGTCATCGCCGGCACTTACACGGTTAGAACATGTAGATAGAAATATGGGTTAGCACAATTAAGCACTATTTATACGGGAATGCAAATGAATATGCACATGAGCCTATGACAACCTACATGACAAGGGAACATATATAGGAAGTGAAAATATGTACATATACAATATGCCATGGAAGTCATGATGCAAGAATACCATAATGCGTAGTATAGAGGGGATGGAACCATAACCGACATCACAAATCCATGTGAGCTACAACATGAACTTGTCCCAATGCGACCCCTCATTGTGTAAGAGAAGATTACTTTCCAAGGTTAATCTACATCCCACCTTACGGGAAACAACATCCATGTCGGAGGATGGCCACCTACCTTACGGGAAACAACACCTATTTCGGAGGATTTCAAGACAAAACATAACATAACATATCATATCATGGGATACCTTACGGAAAATAATACCCATGTCAGTACCAAGGCATACCTTACGGGAAACATCACCCATATCGGTAGCAAGGCATACCTTACGGGAAACAACACCCATGTCGGTAGCAAAGCATACCTTACGAGAAATAACACCTATGTAGGCTCATGGTTTGACTGAATAGGCAGCGCCTTGTATAAACCCTATTTGGCTGCCTACTCCCTCGGTACTAAGCCATCATCCCACAAGAATAATTATATATATAGATATATGCATGCATGCTTAGAAACG
>JBCEWC010017013.1:0-12754 GCA_038996855.1 Solanum aculeatissimum
GGACAGAATGAAGAACTCTTCCTTCATGCACATCCATGGTGGAAGATTATATGGCATTAAAATTACTGGCCATGTACGGTGAACAGTTAGCATTGTGCCAAATGGATTAAACACATCCGAAGCTAATCCCAAAAGAACATTACGAGGATCTTTAGTAAATTCAAAAAATCTATTATCAAAACTTTTCCAAGCTTCAAAATCTGCAGGATGTCTTAAAATTCCATCTTTGTTGCACTCTTCTTCATGCCATCTCATTGCTTTAGAAGTCTTTGAAGACTTAAATAATCTTTGTAATCTTGGTTTTAAAAGAAAATATCTTAGGAACTTGGCTGAAATTTTTTTTGCATTGTTATTCCATCTAGAAGCCTCACAAATTTTACATTCATTGACATCCTTATTAGCAATCTCTTTTCTGAAAAGCATGCAATCATTAGGACAAACATGTATCTTTTTATACTTTAATCCCAGATCTTCAACTATCTTTTTTGTTTCATAAAAAGAAGGAGGCAATTTTTCACCCTCTGGAAGTGCATCCTTCATTAATCCTAACAAATTATTAAATGATTCATTTGATCATTTGAACATGTATTTTGTAAGATAGATATGTAGCAAAAAGGATAATTTACTAAATTCATTACACCCAGTATATAGTTCTTCATTTTCCTCCTTCATGAGTCGTTCAAACTTATCCACCTTTAGATGAGATTGATTTATAGATGGATGGGTAGTATTTTCCTGTAGATTTGGCTCCATCTCACCCCTATCATTGGAATAACTATCCATGATCTCGGTAAAACCTCGAAAGACATCATGTATCATTCCTCTCATATCATCACCCCTTAAAGTTGACTGGCTACATTTAGTTACTTGAGAATTGTTTGATTTATTCAGAGACTCCCCATGACAAAACGAAGTATCATATGATTGTAAAATTCCATTAACCACAAGATGATCATATGATGTAGCTTGATTTACTTGATGGAAAAGCACACATTATGTACAAGGACATGCAATTTTGTCTTCATCTTGTTTTCCAGAAAAAGCATAATTTATAAAATTCTTTACTCCATCCAAGTATTCTTTACTGACAAATTTAATAAGGATTTCAATTACAGAATATTGCTTATGAGCTTTAAAGATGGAGGTGTTACCGTCATTGTTACAGTTGGATCATATATTTTCTTAAATGATACTTGGTAAAATCCTACAGTGGAGCAACAAGCCTAAGATAGAATCCATCGAACAGGGTAACATAAACCAGTCAAGGACCTTAGAAAAGCTAACAGAAAAGGACTTGAATTCCCTGTTTTATGCAACTATGAAAGATCAATTTACGCGAGATAACTCTAGGAAATATTAAATGCCTCAGGGGTATCGCTAGGTCACGATAATCAATACTAAAATTGCTATAGCCTATCAAACTATCAAAGATAGATTCTTTTATACATGGAAGATTATCTTAATTGTCTTATACTCCCCACTCTGATTCTGTGGGTTGTACTAAGATGCTGACAAGCCTACTACAATTAGAGAATTGAGAATCTGCAAGCTTGTAAAAACAATTAGACTTTTCAGTGCATATATTTCCTATAAATCCATGAAGCTTTTGGAACGTAGTTAGTTTTGAAACTTGATTTAACTGAATACAATCCATATGAAAATAAAATATCAGCTGCTAAGTAATAACAGAGGTACAACACATCAGTGACGCCTTTACTAGAGAGGAAACCGAGCAATACACATCACATTTTGATTTATGAAAACACAAACATTCCTACTCAATGCAGCATCCTAAATTTCCCTCCCAGCTACCTTTTAACAGAATACATAAGAATAGTCAGTCATCCTATAACCTACTTCTATAATATGTATGAACGTGTACAGAGAGGCCAAATTCAATCAAAGATCATAAACACAAATTAGCAAAACATATTAATGAATAACGATGTTGCTAGGTTAATATATAGACAGAAAGTATTAAACAACTACGTATAGTCAAAATAGAGCAGAAAACATTAACATCTATATCTGGCGAGTTATGATCAACATACCTGAATATTGCACTTTTGTACGTTGTTGATTTTTGGACGTCGTTGATTACTGATGGCGTTGGTTGCTATTCACTATTAATCGTTCAAAACATATTAACGAACAACGATGATACTAAATTATTATATAGGCAGAAATAATGAAACAACAATTTATAGTTGAAACAGAGTAGAGAATATTAACATCTATATCTGACGAGTTGTGATCAACATACATGAATATTGCACTTTTGTATGTTGTTGGTTCCTGGACGTCATTGATTATTGATCGTGTTGGTTTCTATTCACTCTTAATCATTAAAAACATATTAACAAACTGACAGAAAAGGACCTTAGGCAAGCTGACAGAAAAGGACATGAATTCCCTGTTTTATGCAACTACCAAAGATTAATTTATCCGAGAAGCTAGATTGACAAAAACTGATGATTCTAGATTATTATATAGACAGAATAAAGGAAATAATGATACATAGTAGAAATTGAGAGAGAACATTAACATCTATATCTGGAGAGTAGTGATCTCCATACCTGATTCGCTGGTCACTGGACGTCGTTGGTTTCTTTATTCACTAATTAAAGAACGCTGCAATTATAGATTAAAAATTTTCTGAATAATGGCAGAGAAGATCGCTATGAGAGAGACGATCACTGCAACTAGGTTAAAAAAACTTTTGATGAGTGGTAGAGACTTTTATTAAAAAAAGTAGGAGTTTACCTAATTAAAATAGGAAAAGGATTTCCAAACGCGGGGGTTGAAATTTTCTAAAAAAACTAAAGATTTTGTGGCTATTCTATATATTTTTTACTAAAAATAACTTATTGTTGGCCATTACAAATTAGTCGTTAATAAATTGCCTTGCTTGAATATATTAACGGCAATTAGCTTATTGCCGCAAAATAATTGTCACTAAAGACTATTTTTGTAGTAGTACGATACATGAGGCAACCCTGAGCAGGTCCATGATGATCCCCTTCCCATGCTTGATACATCGCCCATGTTTGACGATAGAGGTTCGTATACTATACAATGTGGACATACAATTGGAGGTGCAATGCATATTAAATGCTAGCCTGATCAAGGATGAAAAGAATCCACTAGCTATACATCGAATATCAGGGCCACAAGTGATACTTGCATATTTTCCTACCTTAGTGCCTCCGACCGAGCTCTCCAGTTCTGTCACTGCACCGACAATTGAGGGACTCCCACAGACTGAGTCTACTGAGGGGAGGGGGCCAACCATTACTACTATTCCTACTCCAAAGTTTGTGTTCACGACATCACCACCTGTCTGTATTGCATTTATGTCAGCAACATCTTTTCAGCCACTAGCACAGAGACTAACGTATGTTGAGTCATACTTGGCTCAATTACTACAGCAGTTGAGCCCCTAGTTCTGCCAAGTAGTTATAGAGATAGAGATTTTTATGCAGACATTCACAGTTACAACCATCAGAGAGAGACTTGCATTGGTGGATGCCCATATTGGCTCATTCGAGGAAGGATCTAGATGAGCCTCCACATAATAACTCACATTGATCTATCGGCTATACAGATAGAGATTCAGCAGCTCCAGCCCGACATTATTACAACATTGGTTACTCCATTAGATTTTCCATCTACTATACTAACTGCAATACCTATTATAGATCTATTCTCTCTAGAGCAGCCCACATAAACTTCCCTTGGGAAGAGATCGTACATTGGTAATGCAGATATGGGGTGCCTTGATGGTGAGTAGACAGAGGAAGAGGACCTACAAATTTTCTTCGCCAGATCCCAAGAGAAGGAGGAGACTAGATAGGAGCGTGTACGACTATTACTAGAGGCTAGGGTTCCTCCCAATTTGGTCCTATTGTTGAGGATTCTACTAGGCCTGTAAAGGGTGGAGAGAGTGAGATTGAGAGAGGCTCTTAGGCACCCAGGTATGTTTCTTTTGACGCCAATTCTTTATATTTTGGTCATGTGCATTAAGGAAAATGCATAAACTTTTTGATGGAGTGGTGGTGGTTATACGACCTCAGTGAAGTCTAAGTAACTTTGGCCTATAACTACCCCAATATTTTATTACAAAGGGTTTTCTTGCCTGTGTTCTTTCCCTACAGATTTTATTTTATGTTGAACTGACATGTTTAGGATATTTTATGTAGCATATGTAGTACATAGTACTGATATCTATGGCATACTTTATTTTTTGGAAAAAATGATACCCATCAATTTTTTTGTTTTACTAGTTTGAGAGTAACTATACATGATTAGGTTATCTGATAGTTTTTGTTCTTATAAGTGTGTAAACTATGAAAAAAAGCATGATTTGTTAGTTGTTTTAACAGATAAAGAATTCCATGAGTAAGTGAGCATAATTTCATGATTCGTCACTGTGCTTTATTTCAAAACTTGCCCTTTCACTCAGGATTTAGACTCTAGGTTAGTTGGTGAGGAATGGATCCTAGGACATTATTCTGATTGAGCCCACTTAACTTAAATTTAACAAACCAAAGATGTTAATTGTCCCTTGATCCCTATTTTTGAGCCTAACATTGACCCTATTCTTTGTAAACACCTTATAAGCCTGGACCTTAATAAATGATAATCCCCAACTTGGCCCCCGTCTTTCCTTGAACACCGTGAACCTCAACTATGGCTAAAAGCCTAAGTTGAGGGTGGCTACCCAAAATGTGACCCTGATTCGAAGGATAGATATTGTGCACCTCATCTTAGGCCAAAAGCCTAAGTTAAGGGTGGTTGGTGTAAGTATAAGTTATAAAAAAGAGGAAAGCGCTTAGTAATATAGAGAAGGGAAGAAAAAGAATGAAAAGGGTGTAAGAAAAATGATAAAATTGCCAAAGTTCAAAATAGTGTAAATTAATAAGGCAAAGTGCTAAAAAGAAGAAAAACAACTCTTAAGCAGTTGAAAAATGGGAAAAAGGGAGAAGAAAAGAAAAGTAATAGGTTGGTAGGGTAAAAGTTGCTAATAATGCAGTATCAAGGAGGGCCGCAATAACTATGTATCCATAAAATCACTCCAAAAACCCCTGAGACTACATTACAAGCTTAGAAAGTCCTAACGTGATCCTAATCCGACTAGTCAACAAGTCTCAATCTAGAGTATAGGGGAAAACATATGGTATTATGCATAGTAATTGAATATCTTTTGTTAGAGTGGATGTTTTGGTATAGTCCCAATGAACTTGACTTGAAAATATAACCCAAAGTGTATCACTTGGATTGCATTGTTGATACTAGACTAATTCAGTGATACGTTGCTTATTTGTGGTTACATAGCTTGTCATAGTTGCACTGTTTGAATTTTATAGTCTGCATTGGTTTACTAAACAACTAGTTGATTTATGTTTTGAGACGATTTGGGTATCTGATAGCTATTGGGTTGATGTATATGTATCTTTGTGCTGCTTAAGTAGATTGAGTCTGTCACTTGAGGACAAACAACAATTGCTTAAAAAATATAACACTTTTAATACTTAAAACTTTGGATTTTGTGCATGCTCAATGCGATGTTAGTAGATTTGATGTTTGTTTTATTTTTCTTTGTAGGATTCTAGTGTTGAATTGGTTTTGAGCTTGAAGTACAAATTTGCAGATGATTTGGTAGTTTATGAGACCCTCTATAGGTCGTGGGTCATTCTAGAAGTCGTAGAGGGGGTTTCGTTTGTTGTTCTAATGAAGGGTTGAAAAGTGAGTCCCACTATACAAGAATAGAACATGAATTGTGGACCATCATACGAGTCATAGAGTGTGGTTGTGATGGAAGTGCAGAAATTGAAGAGTTACTAAAATTGGCTCAGACAAAACCCTTCACAGTTCGTGGAATCGAACACGACTCATGAAGGAGGTTTCATGAAAGATGCTAGTAGCTGCAACTATATTCCATGAGACCCCGACTCACGAACCGTGAACTGTCTTACGAGCCATAAAAGGTGCTCATGACGGATGCCAACACAGTTATTCTATTTCATTTCAGCTTTGTATTTTAAGTACTATAAATAGGCTTTTTAGGTTTTTATAAAAGATACAAGAAGATAGAACGTGATAGAACATTAGATACGGTACTTTTAGAAAGAGAATAACAAGATTGAGAGTTTGTGAACGATATTTTGTGATTTTATTAATTCAAATTTGCAATTTCATTGAGATTTTGGATTTTTCTTCATCAATTCTTGTGCGTATATAATTTAATTATGTATTCTTCTTACATGATTCTGATCATATTCCAAGCATGCCTAGTTAAATCCACAACTAGGGTTGTAGGAACCATGACAAGCTAACTAAGATAAAATTGGATTACCTGCAATTTCTTGGATGGTGTTAGGATGTATTAATTAATTTATTCACTTTAACGACTTTTTAACGGATGGACAATGTTAGAAATCGCCTAGTATCACCTGCCCGATCTAGAAGGGATGAATAGGAAAATAATTAATTAACAGAGGTTGATTGATTTCTCTCAACTAATCAATCTACTAGGGGTAGTAGTTTTGGTCTAGGATAAAAGTAAGGGTTACTCACGTAACACCACAGAGACCAATCAACTAATGTGATGAAATTCACCTAGATGCCCAATCAAGAATTTAGGAGAACATACCTTACTATCCTGCACCTATACACCAGAAAAGAGTCACAAGTATCTAAGAACATTTAGTTAGGGAGTCATGGGGAACTAATAACCCTAGTTTATTTCTCTTCCGATTATAAACACTTGCTATTGTAGTTTAGAATTTATTTTTAATTGCAAATCCCCCCTCATTATATTTATTTTTCTTTTTTCTTTTTCTGGGAGATATTAGGGTAGATTGACTTTACAAATATGTGCTAATCTGGAGTCTACCATATTACTTATGGGAATGATCCTAACCCATGTTAGGTGAAATACTTGAGTACGATCGCTTAAAATCTTCCATGTAGGGGTGTGTGCTAAGCGTTAGCATCGGACATCGAGCAGTCCGATGACCCACCTGAGTAGAACTAGAAGAACTAACCAATAGAACTAGGAGAGACCATTGAGAAAGAACAACAATGTACAATTAAACCAATCAGAGAAAACCAGGAAGATCCATACCACAATTGTCATATAGTCAAGATAGGGTGTTGTATATGGGTGTAAGGCCCTAGTGTCTATGTCTTTGCCTAGTGAGCCCCCATAAGCCCAAAAGGTAAACCCATGCACAACCACGGGGTGTATAGTTGTAGGTTTACAAGGGTAAATAACTGATAGCAAAAATCTTAACCCCGTAACTGAATTTGATCTAGTAACCCAACTTTGATGGTCGGTGAGAAACATAAAACCTAAATCAGAGAAACGGATGTGACTTAGTAAGTATCCTAGTTTGTCCTGGCGCTCAGACCATGCCAAGAAGAAATCACAGGAAATAACTTAGATAAAATCATAAGCAATACCCTAGACAAAATCATAGGGCATGTGGTACCCTGAGCTAGATATCGAGGCATGGATACTTACATAATACATTTTGTTGTACAATAGAAAATACCCTTAGCATATAATTAGGAATATAAAATGGAATTAGTCTCTGGGATGTAGAATGTATCTTAGTGTGCAACAACCTAGTAGGCCAAAAGAAACCAACCAAATGTACGTACCAGCAAGAGTAATATAAGGTCATCCCAAGCTATCAACACGCAGGAAAATAAATCCCTTGAATCGTCATTGAATAAGTAATCCAACCCTGGATTGAATACCATGTCAAGCCATGAAATTCGACTCTCTAGGCCTTCCAAGGCCCACAGTGTGTATGTATGATGTGGCTCTGTGCCTATAAACTCTAAGGTAGTGTTAGCTTAAGCCTAACCTAAGGCCCAAAGAGAAAAAACAACCGAAGGTGTCTAACCTATCAAGAATCAAACCACAACCTACCTAATAACTGAGATAACTCACCAAGGTAACCATGGGTCATTCCATTGGGAATACAAAAATCCCAAGAACACGACAACATGATTAACTGAGTCATATAAATAACTTCTCGCAACCTAATTTGACTAACAAATTTCCTAGTATATCATATGTATTTACCCCAGTAGAATCTTATCCCTGCCCTTAGGCAAATGGAGGTCCGACCTTACCGTACCTCAAGCCGATAGAATCATGACACCCAATTAGAAAAACAAGTAACCCTATTTCTCATGATGTGGTATGTTTCTTAGTGTCACCTATACCTTTCTGTCACGACCCGGATAGGGGCCTAGATGTGACATGGCGAAGGAGAACCTAAAAGTCCTCGATCAACCCATCATAGCATCATCACACATATCATCGATTCAGAAGTGTAGAAGCATAACACATAACACATAAGAACTAAGGGAAACGTGGCTTTAGGCTCAAGCTATGGGGATGTTTCCGGGAATGGGATAAACATGGATTCACATAGCACATAGCAATTATATCTAAGGGGCGGGTAAGTAGGACTCAATCTATGGGGGTACACCGGGATTACGGGGCTTTCCACATAACCACATAGTCAAACACAATTCCCCACATCGAGTCATAAGCATAATCAATATCATTTGCATAGTAAAGGCTCATAAGCATAACATTCTGTATTCATAATATTCAACATTACAAGCCAACGTATAAGAGTTAAGTTATGCAATAAGCCTCTACATAGATCAAGCGGGGCCTCGACATAGTTTGAGGCTCACCCTCAATACATAAGAAGAGTAAATAACATAATAAAACTAGGTAGATAGAAGGAGGCTATTGCCAATGAACAAAAGGGCTCACCACAAACACAAGTCTTTAGCTATGATCACTCGTCGGGTAAAGGTAGATAGAGATCGTCGCCGCCACCTATATAGTTAGAGCATGTAGACAAGAGTATGGGTTAGCATAATTCAGTACTAAGTATGCAGGCATGCAAATGCATATGCACATGAATCTATAGAAACCTACATGATGAGGGAACACAAGTTGAAGTGAATATAAGAAAGGACAATATACAATATGCCATGAAATCATGATGCATGAAATGCCATAATGCTTAATATAGAGGGGATGGAACCATAGATAACATTCAAATCCATGTGAGCTAAAAATGAACTTTCCCAATTAAACGTCCCTCATTGGATCAGGGATGATTACTTGCCAAGGGAAATCTCACCACACCTTACGGGTCTCCTATTTCGGTGTGATGGCCACCTTCCTTCTGGGTCTCCCATTTTGAAAGGATTTACATAACATAGCATATTACATCAAAGCATACCTATGGAGGCACATAGTTTAATGGAAAGAAGTATGGACACTGTAGAGATAGCCCACCCAGACTCCAATCCCTCGGTACTAAGCCCACATCCCACAAGAATATATATACATACACATGCTTTTAAAACGAAACTTGACACTTAAACTTCAAATCATGCATACTTTGGCTTGGAAGCCAAACATACTTTCAAATACTCTTATGCATACTTAACAAGAGTCAAATATAGTTCATAGTCATGAATCATAGGCTAAAAATCCAAACAACCTTTCATGTTATACTTTTTGCATAAGAGTAGCTCCATACATAACATACTTGCCAAAATCATATTGGTGTAAACACCCATGTTGCTCAAAAAACCGTAGCATAGACTTCGTGTGATCACAACTTAGTCAAACCCATACTTGTTCAAAATCATAGTCATAAACATGTTTGGGACTTAGCCCACATCAAAACATTCATCATAAATCCATGAATCATGCATGCAATGACATGAGGAATAATATGAATAGCATGGGTAATGAAATTCAAACTCTACATTCAATTCAAGAGTAGTTCATGAGCAATTCAAGTCAAATCTACCTTTAAAACATGATTTAGCCAATACCCATGCATAAATCAAGATTACAAGGGACATGTCTAACTTGATCATCATCAAACCATTAAACCTTCATTTAATTAAAGCTAAAATCAACCTTAAAACACCTAATTTCTACCGAACATAATCCCAGTCAAGTAATTACTTCAAAATCTAAAGAACCCAACTTTAATTTAAAACTTAAAAATCAAATTTAAAGAGGAGGGTTATTTGGTCTTCATAGATGAAAGAGATTCCATGAATCAAACCCACATACCTTGCAATTGACCAAAGGAATTGAAGAATTAAGCAAGCAATGTGATCTTCCCCAACTTTCTTCTAGCTTTCAAAAATGGGGTCAAATGAATTTAGGAAATTTCAAAGTGTAATCAAGAGTGATGTTTTTATAGGGAATAGACCTATGCCAAGAGATACCCACCCTCTTGAACAGCCAGGGGTTGAGCAGCACCCTCAAGCTTTATTATAAATAATAAAAAAGACACAAAAAGGAGGGGGGTAAGACCTGACCTCCGCCTAAGATGGTACACAAGTCATCCAACCATCTACGGTTAGCCAACTTATCCCCATTCTATACAAGATGCAAACCTAGAGACTATATGCCTAATAGAGGTGTCCTATTCATGTATACTAACTAGGAAAGCTATAAACAAGGGAGACTCTCCCTTTACATAAGGAAATAAAAACACCTAACCAAATCTTCAAGAGAGTTATGACTCAACATGAACCATATCTACCGTGAAGATTATGAGATATCCCCATAGCAAGTCAAGGCAGTTTCTTTATCCTTTTGATCTTCCTTCTTCGGAAATTTACCATTCCAAACTTATCCATTAAGAGAGTAGCTTTAATATCACTAGACAATTGGTTAGCTTCATTATAAATCTTGGGGGTAGGAATAAGATGCACTTGCTTAGCTAATTTATCTGCCACTTGATTTTCTTCTCTAAAGATGTGCCTGCAAGAAAAACAAGAGAACAATGAGATATTAGAATGTATTTTAAATAATAACTGACTCACTGACCATGGAGATTGCAGTTGGTTGTTGATCTATTTTGAAGCCAATTCGAAGTCTAATTCAAGTTAGACCGCTGAAAACCTCGATTGAAGACACCAATTCAGCCCAAACAGAGTTGCCTCTTGTTCTGCCATAATATTAGTGCCACTTCCCAAATGGTATGAGAAAGAAAATAGCATATCCCCCCTGAAGCAGTGCTAATTGGATTCTCCAGACAACTCTCATCAGTATTGATCTTAACAGTCCCATGAGAAGGAGGGTACCAGCAATCCTTAGTGATCTTTACATCATGAATGCTCTTCTCTGCCACTTCCACAAGTTCAGCCCAATTCATGGGCCAATTTATGTAAGAAAAAGCAACAGTAACAAGACTCCACAGATCTTTTAGAATGGAAAACTTAACTCTTTTATTGTTAGATTTCTTTCCATCATATTTACAGGTGCACCTATTCTTCCACAGTTGGCAACATACAATGATAGGAACTGCCTGAAGGAGAAGTTTATGAGCATCATTCTTTCGTTTACTTGAACCCCCATTTTAAAATGATATGCTTTAGATTTAACGCACAACAATCCACTCCACAAGTAGCCCCAATAAAGTTCAAAATGGCCTTCGCAAAGTGCCCAGAGATAAAAATATGATTAATAGTTTCTCTTCCAGGATTAAAACAACAAAAACAATCCGTAGGTTGCTACCCAAAAACAATAAGTTTTTCATTTGTAAGAAATTTATTTCTCATAGCTCTCCAAAGGTTAAGAGAGCATTTAAAAGGCACCAATTTGTGCCAAATAAGATTATCTATAACTGTCAGGCTTTTTTTTTCCCTGATAAGGTTCCAGGCAGAGGAACAACTGAATCTGCCATGGCTATTCAAAGTCCAGATAGCCTTATCTGGCTTACCAGCAATGTACAAAAATTTGTGCGATAGAATGGAAGGCTCCAGGAAGAGAGGTGCTACTTGCAAAATCGTGTCCACATCCCATTCCCCATTGGTAAGTAATTCAACCACCCTAGTATTATTTAGTCTTGAAATACCAACAGTATGATGAGCAAAGGGGCCAACACCTAACCAATTATCCCACCAAAAATACGATGTGCCTGAAAAGATTTCCCATTGAATATGCGGTTCCATCTTTGGTCTGTTTTGAAGCATTCTATTCCAAGTTCGAGATTGGCCAGTATCCAATTTTTTGATAGTTGGATTAGCTCTCTGACAATATTTTTCCATCACGAAATCCCCCCAAAGAGAACTTTTAGTCCTAAAAACCAACCAGTGTTTAGATTAAAGGGAAATAGCAACATCTGACAGTTTTCCAATTCGAATTCCCCCCTCATGCATTGGAAAACTCAGATTCCTCCAAGAAGCCCAATGGTACTTTCTTTTATCTTCTCTCCATCCCCAGAAAAATTCTGCTACCAAACCTTGTACCTGCTTAATAGTAGTATTAGGTGGTACAACAACAGATAGTAAATGAATAGGCATAGATTGGAGAACATGCTTAATCAGAACAACCTTTCCACCATAGGATAGCATCTTAGCTTGCCACCCTTTGATTCTGGATACAATGTTGGAGAACAACTTAGAATAGAAAACAATTCTTTGTCTACCCAAGTAAATGGGACAACCCAGATAAGTCATGGGGCTCTGTTGTTGCCTAAAACTAGTCACTCTTTTGATCATTCTCACAGTGTTCTCAAAAGCACAATCAGTAACCATGAAGGAACTCTTCTTTATATTAATCAATAGCCTTAAAACCTTTTCATAAGTATCCAAAGTTGACAATCAGTTTCAGGGAATTCTTTCTACCAGTAGTAAAAATAATTATGTCATCTGCAAAGCTAAGGTGATTAATCTGAGGACC
>JBCEWC010017014.1:0-12753 GCA_038996855.1 Solanum aculeatissimum
TGTAAAATTATCTCTTGATTTCATAAACTGGACAAGTATTGTTGGACATCCTAAAATAGTATAGGGGGCAAGTAAAGATGGACGGAGGGAGTATATTATTAAAAGTTAATGACTTTTTATAGTAATAAACTAATAATATGTTAATAAATATAAAAAATATATAAATAATATATATATATATATATAATATAACTATACAAGTTAATAACTTAACAATTTAACATTTTTTTTAAAAAGATCGATAGGGATCCGATTCCGGTACTGGTCCGGTCCGGTTCCAACCTGGTAACTATAGGACCGGGCCGGAGCTCCCCCATATTTCCGATAGATCCGGTTTCAGTTAAATAAGGGGCTTGACAGAATCGGTACCGATTTCGATTCTGGGAAAATTGGTTCGTTTGGAACCGATCCGGTCCGTTGCCACCCTTAACTAAGACCCAATGATGTTTATGACTATGTTTTCAAGCAAAGAATGGGTATGACAAGGTTGTGATCACACTATGTCTATGATTTAGATCTTTGAGCAACTATGGGTGTTTACACCATTAAGAATGATAAGAATGGAGTTAATCCTAAGTATGAAAGTATATCATGAAGTATGATTTGGCTTTTTAGCCCAAGAATGCATGGTTATGGGAACGTGATTTGGCCTTTAGGCCCAAGTACGCATGATTATGTTTTCAAGTACTTATCCCCTTTTCAAAAACACTTATATATATGTATTCTTGTGGGATGAAGGCTTAGCACCGAGGGATTGGAGGCAGGGAGGACTATCTCCAAAGGTCCTTACTCCTTTCCGTCAAACTATGTGCCTAATATAGGAATGTTTATGTCCTTTTTTGGATAATTAAGAATGGATCTACCTTTGGCAAACAGGTTACCTTTTTATCCATTGTGGGGTAGACGACGGAGTTCCAAGTTATATCTCACTTGGTCTTATGTCGGCTGAGGTCCCATCTCCTCTATGTTAAATATTATGACATTCATGCATCACAAATTTCATGGCATATTGGTATTGTATTCTTCCTATATACTTCTTTCTATATATATGTGTCGTTGTCATCTAACTTTGATTTGCAGAATTTCATGTTCATAAGCATTTGCATGCCCTCATACTTAGTACATTCAAACATACTAACACATGCTCTTTTGCCTATATGATCTAATCATGTAGGGACCGAAGACTATTATCTTCCACCTTTTGATGACTAGCTTGATCGACAAAGAGTTGCTTGTGGTGAGTCCTATCATCCAAGGATAAGCCAATTTCTATCTATCTACTATGATTATGATGCTTACTTTTTTACTTTAAGGGTGAGCCCTAGACGTATCTTGGCCCCCGACCTATTCTAGACTAGAGGCATTGTTGGACATCTTGTAGTCTTTCGTACGATTATACTACGTGTATTTTAAGATGCTATGATCATGTACTAGGTATGGATGATATGATTATGTGATATGAGATGGTATGGAAAGTCCTAAGTCCTATGATATCCCCATAGCTTGAGTCCTCCTTATTCGTCCCTTAGTTTTACGTGTTATGTGCTATATGTGAATCCATGTTAATCCCTATCTCTATAATGTCTCCATAGCGTGAGTTATACTTACCTGCCCTGTAGAACTATGTGCTTAATGTATATCTATGTGCTTCCGAATCGATGATGTGCGAATGTATGCTATGAGACTTGTTTGGGGACTCTCGGGTTACCATTCGCCGTGTCACTCCTAGACCCTACTCTCGGGTCGTGACAGTCGGTCATCCATGATGTTTACTAACTACTAGAGCTTTGAATTCACCCTACTCTTTTGCATCTTTCTGGTGCAAATCTTCGTATAAGTTTTCAATGCATCTCATGATTTTATATGGTTAGTTACATCCTGTTAGTGGTGAGCTCTCGACTTCTGGAGATTTACTAATTTTCTTCTTTTTAAAAAAAAATTCTCTCTCCTTACATTAGATAGTGATTTAGTAGCTTCATACTCTTCATTCAAGCTCTTGAAAATGTGGTTCTAAGTTGTGGAATGAATTTGATGTATTTACCTTGTATGTTTTTAAGTATTTAATACGTGATTCGAGATAATCATTTTGAAATTTCTTATTTTCATTTTATTTGATTTTACTGTTGTTTCTGAGAAAGGCTTGCCCAATTAGATTAGATTGGAATAGGTGTAATCACACCTAAATTTTGGATCATAATATTTAATGAGGAATAGTCCGCTAAAATAAATTATAGTGAAGTATTTTGCCTTAAGAAAATTAACTTTTTGCATTTGCTTCTTGAGATTAAAAACTGTAACTTCCCACTAGCAAAAACTACTTTTTCCACGGCACAAAATATTTTTTATTAGTCAAACCCCTTAAATGCTTAAAAAAATATACTTTTTAAAATTTACATAAAAATGTTTTAAGCCTCTTGTAATCTTAGTACCAAACAAGTACTATTAAATTCTCACATGATATATCTTCCCTTCCTTTCATGACATGCATGTGAGCATGTGCCATAATAGTTAAATAATAGCCAACTACATGCATATCCTTTTAATTTGTCCCTAAATTTTATTTTGATATTTCAATTTAATTTAATTTTATTTTAAATTTTTAATTCAAATTTCACTGTTTTATTTACACATAAAATATTGGCCAAATAAATTAATAATTTTATTTACTTTTTAAAATGCATGAAAGATCCATTTTAACATTAATATTTGATTTTTTTTAATCGATAACAACCTTTTTTCCTATTGATTTTCTCTATCTTCTCTTCAACCCTATTTTTTTCATCTATTTTACTTATCTATTTATTTCTTCATCTACCTTCTTTTCTATTTAACTTTCTCTATGCTAAAGATAATATTCTTTTTTAGTTTAATTTATATAATTTATTTTATCTATTTAAATTAAATTTAAAATGTCAATTATATTCTACATTATAAAAGACTAAATAAAACGTTAGGATAATAGGTAAAGAGCTAGATTGAGGAAAACAATATCATAACTTAGAATAATAATTAGCCAAATGGTGTCAAATATTTTGTTGATGGTACAGAGATTGAAAAAAGATGAATATATTCATAGTAACGAGTGAAAATCATTTATACTCCCCCAACTTTGGTTTAAAAATTAAACTCCCCACTCAACTTTAAAAAATAATCATTCTCCCCCTTTATCTTATGCAAAATCTATTTTACTCTTACCATTTTTAATCTTCCATTTATGTACCATCTTTTTATACTATATATATTATTTTTATTTTAACCTATGCATTTTAAAAATTTTATTCAAGTTCATTAACATTAATATAAGTAGAATAATTCTTTTATAAGTTTGTAATAAAATCTATTTTTTTTATGATTATTATTTTAATATTACATGCATTAAGTACACACACCTACACACATATATATATATAGCATTAATATAAGTAGAATAATTCTTTTATAAGTTTATAGTAAAATCTAATGTTTTTTTTATGATTATTATTTTAATATTACATGCATTAAGTACACACCTACACACACATACATATATATTTGTATGTATGTATGTATTATGTGCATGGATTTTAAATTTCACTTATCTCTTAGGCATATTATCATAATGTGCTTTTTAAATTCGCCTCAGTTAAAAATACAAAATCTTAGCTTCATTGATGTTATGAGATTTAACCTTTGCAGTGATATTAGTAACTTAATTCTTTCTGCTATCCGTGAACTTTTTTAAGGAGATAGAGAGGGCGGAGGGGGGGGGGGGGGTAGGGGGAGAGGATTTGGTCTACTCTGAAATTAGTTGACATCTATAACCTTCAACTTTGGCTATGAATAAGTAGATTCAGTTCAAGTGCATCTCATGCGAATTGTCATGTAGGACGTATATGCCTACTTATACAACTTTATATAAGTTTAAGTGTCTACTTGTATAAACCCAAATTTGAAGGACATAGATGCTAGTTGAATTCATGTTAAAGGGCATGCTTATGTATTATATCTGTTCTTATTCTCTATTATCTACACCAATAAATGAGTTTCGATTGTCTAATGAAATATTTTTTTAAATTATAATATAAATTATATTCATAATATAAATAGATAATTTTTTAAGAAAATATAATGAAATATATTTTTATTAATTATTTTTGCATTACTTGCATCAAAATATGTTAAAAGGTTATCACATTATAAATTTTGTTAAAATTAATAAGATTATTTTTTATTTAGTTCATTTGTTTCATCATAGAAAAATATCAGCTTATATAATCGGTCAACATTTTACTTTTCTTTTTGGATGAAATTTATATTCTTTATAGAATATTTTGTTGGGTTTTTAACCTGAGTTTCTTTCCATAATTTTTTCTTATTTGGCGAATTATTTTTCTAGTAGAAAAATGTTTATGACTTTATAAGTAGAGGTTCATTCCTTCTAACTTGGTAGCATTCACAATGTATCCATACGGGCATGAGAGTTGTGTGTAGGGAGACAAATTGAGAGACACAAATATATGCGAACCTCTTTGTATTTCGAGTGAATTGGTGAAGTTATTTCTCTCGATGTTTTGTACTCTCTTTTATATAGTGGATTGTTCATCTCCTCTTGTGGATGTAGGTCGGTTGACAGAATCACATTAAATTATTGTCTCTTTTGATTTTTTTTGTTTATCTTCATACTCATTATCTTTCAAGGTTATTTTACTAGCTTTCACATGACACCTGATTCCTATCGGTCCTAACAAGTGGTATCAGAACTTGAGGTAGTTGTTAGTACTTGTCAGCCCTAACAAGTGGAATCAAAACGAGACTAAGACAATTGTTCTATCTTGGAGGATTCAGTTCTAGAGTAACCTATTTGACAGTAAAGAAGATTTTGTTGGAGAAATTTTTTCAGAGAGGTTCTCTGTGGCGAGGCATGAAACTGCAGAGGAGATTCAACCTGATGAAGATTGTGTGAAGAAGGTGGAACAAATTTATTTTGTCAGAAATTCAGGCTTTGTTGGGTTTTTGCCCTGAGTTTCTTACCATAATTGTGATTTTCCTTTTAGCAAAAGGAAAACATAATTTCTCCATATTTGGGGAACCCTTTTTCTAATAGGAAAAGGCTTATGACTCTATAAATAGAGGTTCATTCCTTCTAACTTGGTAGCATTTACAATATAGCGGCACGGGCTTGAGAGTTGTGTGTAGGGAGAGAAATTGGGAGACACAAGTATGTATAAACCTCTTTGTATTCCGAGTGAATTGGTGAGATTATTTCTTTTGGTGTTTTGTACTCTCTTTTATATAGTAGATTGTTCATCTCCTCTTGTGGATGTAGGTCAGTTGACCGAACCACGTTAAACTATTGTGTCTTTTTTGATAGATATTTCTCGTTTATCTTTATACTCATGGTCTTTTAAGGTTATTTTACTAGCTTTCACATGACACGTGATTCTTATCGGTCCTAACATTTTTTTTATATAAATAAAATAATAATAAGAAGCTATAATTTGAAAGAAGTGTAAAAAAGTGATAGAAGTTGATAATATAAGGGTAAAATAGATATTTAGAAAGTCAATTAGGCAAAAGGGGGAGAATGTCTATTTCTCAAAATTAAGGGAGGAGTTTGATTATTAAAGTAAAATTGGGAGTGTAAATGATTTTCAACCTACAACAACATAAACTCAATGTTTATATTAACTTGTGTCATGAATCAATCTCAACAATAAAATTTGTAATAAATTTAATATAGCTAATTAATATATATTTTTATATTTCTTAAAGATGATGAATTTAAACAATTAATGTTACCGTCAAGTAAATTCGGATGACTTAGAGAAAATAAAATACGTAGCATCATTTAATTATTATCTTTTAATATTTGTTTAATAATTTGGGTAAAGTTTTTTGTGTTTTATGGTACATGAAAAATTCAATCGAAAGATTAAAGTGGAATAAGACTGAGTTGAAATGTGAAAATAAAATTTTAAAATTAGTTAAAAGGATTATTTATGTGTTTGGCCTAAAATTATAGACTAGTATATTTTTTTCAAGCATTCTATTCCCTCTCTTTGCCATGTAGCATGCATGTTATTTCCAAGAAGCAACTAACCCCCTGCTTTTCTCCAATCCTAGGCAGACAACATGGCAGCAAAAAACTCCTACGTAACACAAATTTGTACTAATTGGGAGAATGGATTAAGGTTATACTGATATAAGAGATTACTCAAACGGTAATTATTTTTTATCTTCAACTCCGTGATTATGGGTTTGAGTCATCAAAAAGATTTAAAAAAAAAGAAGAAGAGCTCCTAAGTAGGAGGGGTAAAAATAAAAGGAATTAAGATTATCGAATAGTTGCAAAAGAAAAGTAGATGGTTTGACTCCTTTTGAGTAAGGACAATAACCCTCTTACCTCAACATTTGAATGGTCAAAACTGAAGATTGTCTTAGTTGAAAAGGACATATCCAGACAAAAATGTCTACCTTTGACTAAATAGGTCCTATATATATCTCAGGCCAAAAGATATTAATTCATAATTCTTTGAAAAACTAGTGAAGGAAAAGACTGAGAGCAGGCTAGCTATATATATAGAGGTTATATCAACCTAAACCATAAACCCCAAACCAAATATGAACAACACTATCCCAACATCTCCTACCTATCAATGGATGGATGATGTCCAAATGCCATACAATTACCAACAAACAGAATTTGGGCAAGCAAATAGCCCTTATGAAAATTTCAGTCATCAACTAGATTCTAGCATCATGACAACAACTAGTCCTCCAAATTACATGACTACTACCTATCCAAGTCATGTTACAAGTAGTCATGATAATCAGTATTCCAATTTAAGTCCTGATAATTGTTCTGGTGATCCCAAAACTAGTAGTACATCAAAACCAGTGAGAAGAAGATCAAGAGCTTCCAAGAAAACACCTACTACTCTTGTCAATGCCAGCATATCGAATTTTCGAGCAGTTGTACAACAATACACTGGTTGTCACACTTGTCCAATCAAGAACCAAAAGGGTCCAATTAACTTAAGTTTTGGACCACAAGCAGATGAAAGTTCATCAATAGCTGAGGAGCCTTCTCAGTATGGATATTATTATAATAATAGCCAAGAGAGGAATGATACTCCTCCTCCTGCAGGTTATAATTATTCTGGAACAAATATGCTTGGTGTTGAAGATTATGGATGTGATTAATCATCACTAATAATTAATCTGCATAGGATTTAGGGAAAAGGTTTGTTTTTTTTTTAAAATAAAAAAATAAACTAGATGTGGGAAATCACTTGTGCAAGCCTTTTTTTTTTCTTTCAAAAGTATGTTTTTTTCTCATTGTTTATTTGTTGTTTTCATTTTTCTTTCTTTCCTATGCATGTTGATTATATCTCATCGGCTTTCCATCCCTAAAAACTTGTATATATTCCCCTGATTAAATAAGTAACTTTTTTTTTTTTGAAGAAGGAATTAAATAGGAAAAAATGTGGTCACTGTAAAAAGAGTTTTTTCTTTTAAACAAGGATAGCTATGCATTTGACTTTTTTTTTCTTCTTGTAAAAGTATGTAGTACAGTAAATTGAGAATTTTATTATAAATGATTTAAGAGTTCTGGCAGTAAGAGATGTAGACCAAGTCCAAGATTGGTTGGTTGAATGTCAACATCCAGCCACCACTTGGAAAGTTACACAAATGAAACCATGCTTTGCTAGTACGTTTTATATTCTTCGTTGACCCAAAGTCATTACCACATATTTTTTGTCACTTTCTATAACCCCCAAAAAGAGGCAATTAATTACTCTTTGTTTTAATTTGTTTGGTGACTAAAATATACAAGTAAATAAACAAGGGAGTTCACATTTGAAGCACTGAAAGAGACGCATATTGATAGTTTGGTTTGAATTTATTTTTTCTTAAAAGATAATCAAATCAACTAATTAAGTTAATTTTTCAAATATTAAAATCAAATCAAATTAATTAACTCAAACTTTTTTTTTTTATTGATTTGTACTTTCGGGAGGTTTTCCTCAAAAGACATAGGACATACATACTCGAAAGATATATGACATACACACTCAATCACATATTTCATCGACTATCATAGGCGAATTCAGAATTTTAAAAAGACGGGTGTAACATTATTTTAAAGATAAGATCTAAAATTATAAGGAAAGGGGCATTATATACCCCTTAACTTTTATCATTTGGAGTTGATATATCTTTTGTTATAAAAGTGACTCATATATATCCCTATTGTTACACAAATGACTCACATATACCTTTTCTCTAATGGAAATGCAAAAATTAATATTAAAAAACGGATCCATGTAGGGGTATATTTGATCCCTCTCACATGTTTTTTTTGAGTCACTTTGATTCAATGGCTAATTTGGATTTTGATATGCCCAAATTACACCTCCCTAAAGAAGTATAAAGCGCTCATTGTCAAATATAAAGGCTAACCAAGGTTAGGGTTGAATCCACGATGAACATGATTCAAACTTAGCTTAATTTATTTGAATTCAAATTCTTAGTTGACTGACTTCTAGAAATGAGGATTTTTAACAAAAGAAATAATTGTAAATAACTACCTAAAACTAATGCTGAGTTTATTAAAAAAGCTAGAAAATCAATGAGAGATAAAACTCGGGTAGAAGTAAGTTATGTTCGCCTAAGTCCTTGGCCCGACAAATACATGAATATTACCACGCAACTTGGTTCGTCTATGGGTATATGCTTTATTAACCCTTACCCTGATCCTAGATTTAATTAGCTATCCCTTGGTCCGTTCAAGCTAATTAGACGAGTATAGAAATATCAAATCTTTATTGTTTTATTCCTTTTCCCATTCGTTACCTCCTTTGTTCAGCAAATAAGAATAAGATGGGTTCTAACATTTGAAACTGTTAAAAAAATAATCAAAACGAAGAGATAAGTATACATGCATACACATTATCCCAGGATTACTATTAATTATTAGGTTTTACTTTGTTAATTCTTCATGGTTCTCACAACCCTAGTTATGAGTTTAGCTACTCATGTTTGCAAGATGATGTTCAATAATTGATGAATTAAGCATAATCAAGTACCTACAATTGGAATATAAGAATTCATAATCTTCAATTGTTGAACAAAATCCAAATCGTCATGAAAATAATGTAGTTGATTTCAAAAGTCTATGAATAATCACCAAAAATATGAAATACATCATGCCCTTGTCTGTCTAACCCAAAATTGTAACATTAGGAATAAATAAATAAAATCTAAAGTCATACTTATAGGCATGAAAAATTCAATTTGGTACAAACAAGAAAAACTGAATCCGACACAATTCACGAGACCATTACAGGTTGTACATTCTTTGACAACTCATGATCTTCTTCGTAGTCTTCAAGTGTTCAGGGTCAGGTCATCTTCTAGGAATCCTTTCTATGATCCACAACACATTTCATGACACATATTGCAGCCTTCGTAGAAGCCAAGGTCATTTTACATATTCTCTGAATCTCTTTTATGAACCCATTCTTATAACTTGTAACATTCTCTACAGCTCATATTGTCTCTTCGTAGACCTCAATATTCAAACTCATGCCTATAGGGTTCTCATATACAACCGGTCTTTGACAACTCGTACATCATTTTACGAGCATGTACTGTTGGCTTGTGAAAGTCAATTTTTTCCAAGCCTCAGAACCTCATTACAAACTCAATTTACGACTCCTAAATCAGATCACGACAGGTAAATAGAGTCGTAGAAGCTTAAAATTACCCTGCATTTCTGCACTTCATGACCAAATTCTTTTTTTCTGCAAAATACACAAAACATAAAATCAAATTCACTACAACGCATAAGAGAACGTACAAAATTTCTAAGTTTGAAGCATCAAAAGTGCCTTATTTCAGTGGCACATCCACACCCTCAACTTTAAGTTATTGCTTGTCTTCAAGCGACAAACTTAATCATAATACAGGCAGCAAAAGAACTCAGACTTACATCAATCACACGACATCTATAGATCACAATCAATACACAACACTCTCATTAAACTTTTAAAATCAGTGCAACTATGGATATTTATCAAGTAACACATGCAAATCAATGAGTGACAAAACCATTTTAATAAATAAGGCTACATACACAATCAACAATCATCGCGGTAGTCTAATATCAATAACATGACTCATGTTCCCTTACAAACAAAGAAGTCTCATTCACACTTAAAACTTTTCAAGAACAGGGACTAAGTAAACACTCACTCTCACAAAAGAAATTTGAGTGCTACATGCACAATACCATAGGCATGTTCTTATTTTCTATTCTTTGAGTTTTGCATAGTTGAATTAGGATCACTATAGGAATTTTGCGACTTGTAACATAGGCTCGGGGATAGGAGTGGTATATTTTAAGAACAATGACTGCTTTTTTCTCTTTGACACTACACTACTTTGACTTCACCTATCTAACCTTTTTAACCATGAATTATCTTTTCCCTTTTTCTTTTCTTTCCTATAACCTAGGGTGTGGCTTTATATTTGCAATACTAGGTAGTTCATTTCTCTTTTGCTCTTTTCTTTTATTTTCTTTTTATAATTTTTGTTTGTACATTACACCCTTTTTGGTTATCTTTTTGTTTTCAATACTCTTTTATTTTCATACCCCATTACTTTTGCTTTTCTTTTACGACAACCACCCTCAATATTTTGCCCGTGCACATTATCCTATGTTAAAGTAGGGCCACTTACGATAGTCACTGTCAACTTAGAAATTTTACCTGAGATGAGATGCACAATATCTGAGGAAGGACCAGGGACAATGTGAAGATTAACATAGATAGTGGGAAAGGTAAATTCGGATAATAGAATAAAAGGGTCTACTTTTAGGCTCAAAATTTAGATCAAGGGATAATTCACTTTATTTGGTTTGTTCTTTAGGCTGAGTGGACTAATTTAAAAGATGGTCTATCATTCTTTCCTAACCAACTATCCTATAGTTTCAATATAGACTAACGAGTCAAGTTTTGAATTGGCACACAACATAAGAATAATTCAATTATCTCATACTCTCATGGCACATAGTTATACTATCAACCTAGGTATTCGACTCATACTTTTTAGCTTAAGTTAGACTTATCCTATCAATATCAGTAATATCATTTAAAGATCCTATACAATTACTATTTAACTTATCACATAACACAAAAAATGGAGGGGTCTAATTTTTTCTTCAAATTTGCACACATGCCATAGATTTCAGTAAGTATGATTCTATTACTACTTTACAATATCAACGTGTCGGTTCAAAAGAAAATAAAGGTCCTCCGAGAAAAAACATAAACAAGAAAATCTTGAGGACTGAAAAATATGTAGATATGGGTCTCAATTACTCAGACTAAGAAAAATCCAAAGACTAAAAATATGTAGATAAGGGTATCAGTTACTCAAGCTTTATCGAGGCCCAAACCTAATCCCAAACCCATCAAAAAAGAGTGGTGCATTTCCCTTAATGCATGAAAAATTACATAATAAAGATAGGGAATTAAAAAACATACCTGTGGCGCCTAAGCGTTGACATCTAGTGGTGTAGTCTCACCCGATGTATCCTGGGAGGTCTCTTTAGTAATAGCAACCAAACTCAAAGTATTGACTGTCTGTTTCCTCTTCTTATCCAGCCTACACTACTTTGATGGGATAAATGTCTGCTTGTATTTCTTCATCTCTGATATGCTATCAAAATACAACACTTTTGATGCTTAAAACTTAGGATTTTGTGTGTTCTCAATGTGATATTAGTAGGTTTAATATGTTTTTAAGTTTGTTTTGCAAGATTGGAGGGTTAATATGGTTTTTGGGCTAAGTGTGCTGAAATTACAGATTTTGATGATCCACAAAACCTTTTACAGATCGTGAAAGATTTCATGGGTCGTAGAAGAGGTTTCATAGCAAATTCTAGTGAAGGAAAATTTTCTAAAAAAGACTATACGAACAAGAATACAAGTCGTAAAATATTTCACGAGACATAGAGTTGAGGTCATACCCTGAGAATCAGAAAGTGGAGAAGTGTTAAAAGTCCATCAGACAAAATCCTCCATGGCCCATAGAATCCTATATGACCTATAGATGGGTCTCGTAAAAAATCACTCCAGTTTGCAGAAGAGGAGCACAAAACTCTGATTATGGGCCGTGACATTATATGTCCCGCAGAAGTTGCCCGTAGAGCTTGCCGACTCAATTTTCCTAGTTTGATTTGGTTTTGTATTTTAGACATTACAAATAGGTTTTTAGGTTATTTTTCGTCATGTTTTTCAGACGTTTAGTTGGAGTTACATATTTTGGGATTTTTTAGAGAGAGAGAAATGATATTTTGTATTCTTGATTCGTACTTGCAATTTCTATTGAAGAGTTGGATTTCTTGTTCCTAAATTCATTTGTGTAAGTGCTTAATTATGTTATTCTATATCCTGATTCTTGCATCTATACTGACCATGAGTAGCTAAATCCACAACTAGAGTTGTGAGAATCATGAAGAACTAACAAAGTAAAACCAGATAATTCATAATTCTTGGAAAGTGTGTATGAATATATTAATTACTTCTCTTTATTTGGCATGCTTTTTAATGGTGGCCAATGTTAGAACTAGCCTAGTGTTACTTGCCGGATCAAAGAGGTAATGACTAGAAAAAGAGAATAATTAACAGAATTCGATTGATATTTTCTCGTCTAATCAACCAAACTGGATCAAGGGGAGGTTGTACTGGGACAATAGGTAAGGGTTAG
>JBCEWC010017015.1:0-12753 GCA_038996855.1 Solanum aculeatissimum
TTTGTATTATAAATGTATTAAAAGTGTTCAGTGAAAATAAATAGTTATCTGTAATATGAATTAAATCTGTATTATAAATTTATTAGAAGTGTTCAATGAAAATAAATTGTTATTGCTATAAATAGTAAATATTTTCTTAATATGGTATATCTATGTAAGTTTCCCTTCAATAAGAGCAAGCTAGGAGCCCAATGAGTTTACTCGAATTTCTTTTATAAAATCATAGCTTAAAATTATTTGTTATGTGTATTTAGTAAATGATAAATTTCTACATGTATTGATTTTTCTTAAATATATTTTGAATCATTCTGACTAGTAATTGTATAGTATCGTTTTAATCTATCATTAGGTAATAACGAAAAGATTCATTTTGTGTAGCGATTGATTTAGTGTCATCGAATCGTTACCTTAATATTTTTTCTCATCTTTATTTATTATTTAATATTCTATTGTATCATTTATCCTACTTTGTTATAGTAACTTTACCCTGTAGTACCTTACAATTTCTTGTAGATTTATCATAATCATTATATAATAACAGAGAATGATACAATATATTCAAACATTATATGTATTAAAACAGTAAAGTATTATACAATATATTATAATACAATATAATATATTACGAAATAATACATAACAATCATCCCATCAAAAGTGTTAAAGTGATGGAGAAGACTAATTTGACTACACATTTGGAAAGTACATGAATTTGCTAGGAAAATACACATTAATTTCCTAATCACATCCACATCAAATAATGATAAAATCACATAAATATCTAAAAAGATCTATGTCCTACTTATTGGTCCAATCCAATGTATTCATCTCTAATCTCATCTTTAAAAATGATTATTTCAAGGCACTACCAACCAAATTAACAAAAGTTTGTACTTATCAATAACTAAAGCAAAGAGGTTAAGGCTTTGTTTGTCCATAGATCATGTTTTCAAATTTTGAAATAATAATTGGATGTTCCTTCAAATAAACGAGTGTTTGGTCATAGATTTTGAATCAAATTTTGAATATTTGTTTGACCATAAAATTTGATAACATTTTGAAAATTTGATCTTTAAATACTTTCAAGTTCTCAAAATGTTATCCAAACCAGTTATCGAGGTTTTTGAGACTTCTATTTACAGGAGTTCAAATTTTTCTAGTAAGTAAAATGTATGTTCTAACACAACTTCAAATTTCAAAAATACAATTTTGAAACTTAAATTTTTTAATTCCAAAAACTTTTCAAATTATGTCAACTATTAGTTATTTCTTTTTTCCGACTAAACTATCAACATACTCAACTAGATTTATTTTTGTAAATCCTTCCGGTGTTTTCTTAAAATGTCCATTTTTCATTGCCATTTCTACGAGACCATCCACGAATCGTGAATCACTTCACAGACCATAGACCGTCTCATGGAATCGAATCTCAAGATATTTTTCTGCTATCAACATTCCCAAAGTCTTCAAATATAAAGGGTGATTCAATAAATAATACAAATAAAAAAAATTAATAATTAAAGTGTGAAACTCGCAATCTTTACGCCTTTGACCAATTCAATTTGGTATATGCTACATTATGCTAGCTTCTTTCCAAGACTATACTACAAATCTTATAGTAATAAGCACCAAGATATTAATTAATGATTCACATAATCTAATTTAAGAAAATGAATATTAGCCCAATCAGACTCCATAATCTATCACTCAACCCCATATATTGAGGCACCAATAAGATGATGAGTTGGTGTTTTCTCACCTATTTTCGAGTCAGAACAATATTTGATTAATTCAGTATCAAAGTGCATTTTAATATAAAAAAAATGAAAATGAAATTGAATTATTTTTTTTATATATTTAAAGTATGAACTCGTGAAAAAATAATAATTTGAGTATATTTTTTAAATCATTAACTCTTAAAAAAAATGTTAAGCCATTGGAGTTGACTTGATTTTCCAACTAACACAACAATAATTGGAAGAGCTAATGGTGCTTGGCACAATTAAGAAAATATTTGAGTCTTCTAGAGGAGAAAATGTGGGCCAATTTTTATAATAAGATTCGAATAATATTTGATCATATTCCAATAATTTAACTTATATATACACACCATACCATATAACTTCCAAGATTTTCTTGAAGAAAAAAAAAACAAAAATTCTGTTATTTATTAATACATGGCTGCTGAAGAAGTACTACTACTCAAGCTCTTTGATACTTATTGGTTTGAACAAGATATATTATTTACCAACACACATAAATTCTCCTATGATGTACAAAACAACAAAGTATTTCAAGAAAATCCTCATGAAATTCAAGAATCAACAAAGCTCTTAGGCCAATCACAAAGTGATTACCTAAGTAGCTTCGACTCTTCAAAAATATCATCAGATACAAGTCCGAGCAACATAGGTAGTTTTATTCAACTTGGGAATTCTCCAACTTCTGTGATTATCACACATAACAGAGTTGCAGAGGCAGTAAAAGTAAAGGCTAGAAAGGGAGTTAAGGGGATTATTCGAATTCGAAGAAGCTTATCAGAGCTTGAACTTGAGGAATTAAAGGGGTTTATGGATTTGGGATTTGAGTTTAGTGAAGAAGATAAAAATTCAAACTTGGTTACAATTGTTCCTGGATTACAGAAATGGGGAAACAGGGAAGTTGTTGATGAAAATGTAAGAACAAATAGTAGAAAAAAGAGGGATGTTGTTCATAAAAGGCCTTATCTTTCTGAAGCATGGGAGATTCTTGAAAAAAGAAAGATGAATAGGAAATTGTTGAAATGGAGATTTCCAGCTATGAATAATGATATGAACATGAAAGATAATCTTAGATTTTGGGCTCAAACTGTTGCATCAACTTTTAGATGAAAAATACAAACATTGATTGTGTTTCTTTCTCTGTTTTCTTCAATCATTTTCTTGTGTTTATTTGTTTGTAGTTTGATTCACATTTTGTGGACTGATTGGGCTTGTTGCAACTGTAAATATAAGCTTGATTCATTCATCCAATTTTCTCTTTTTGTAATCGTGGTGTTTACGGTCATCTTTCGTGCACTATTACTTACTTCTATTCAGCAAGGCTAAGACAGGTGGCAAGAACTATCTAGTATTTTTGTCTTTTTTGATTTTGAACATGAGATATCACAATTTTTTATGACTTACTTCGTTGATCATTAGGCTACACCGTTAATTAGGTGCTACTCATGTCTTGTATCTTGATGATTACTTCTGAAAATTCCTCAAGTTCAAAGCTAAAAAGGGTCATTATTGTTGTGTTAAATCAGTTCAAAAATACTCTTAACCTGATGTCATGTAATATTATCTGTTTTGGAGCAAATTAGCATGGATTCTCCAAAAGACCATCATGTTGTGAGGAGTATTGAGCACCTTATAAGAAGCTCTTTTTTTTTTTTTTCTATTTTCCACGTGAAACTTCGTCTGTATGTAGACACCTAAAAAATATCCCTCTTGAACTAAGTTCTATATGGCCCATCATTGTTTAGAGGCTATGCCACCATATCAATCGAATATTTACGACCACCAAAAATCAGTTGGCTTCTTTTTTGTATATAGGTCTTTAAAGTAACGGCCAAAAATAGCAAGATGGTCCGTAGACAGCCAAAGGCACTAAGCCTACCAAGCTCCACATCATCACTCCGTCGTTTTCATGCTCATTTTATCCAATCATTAACTCCGATACAAGTTGTATGGTCAAAGCAGCCTAATAATACTCTTTAATATAGTGTAAATATTGTCCGCTTTAATCTAAGCTCACACGCACAATGAAAGCTCTCACATCATTAAAGTTATAAGTGGTTTTTTTCATTTATATTTTCCATACGAAACTTTATTTACACACACTCAACCATTGTTGCATCTTCCCTCATGGAACATCCCAAAAAGGTGGCCCTTCCTACTTATGAATTTGAAAGTGGAAATTGATGTATTATATTAGGACATAAATGAATTATTCATATCAACAATTATTTAAAGAGGGGAAAATCATCATTTGTCCACAATGACTTTAAGTTATATGCATGGATAATGGAGTAAAACTTTTTTTATATTATTAATATAATTTAACAGATCATATCAAGTCACTACTCTTTACATTTACTCTTTCAAATATTAGAACTTTTCTATCGAGCTCGTCGCACCAGACTTGTCTGGTGAGGATTATCTTTTCTATGGGGTTTGTGATCTATTGCATAGGAGGGGGGTTTTGCCTTGTGCGCAGTCAAAGAGTAACGACTGTGAATTTCCGTCACTTCACCTGTAAGAGATAGTGGGAAGACATGGAGCCCAACAACTTTCATAGACAGATTTTGGTTCCTCATCATGCTCTTGCAGACGAAGACGATGTTGTGTAGATGGTTATGTGGATCCTCTAATGGCAGACTCGTAAACAATTCTCTGTTCTGCAACATCTATAACAACCCACTCGATACCACGAACTTAGTATCCTCCTTTATTGCATAGGAGCAGAAATTTACCTTGTGCACAGTCAAAAAGTAGCGATTGATAGTCAACAAGCACTTTTCAAGATTTTGGTTTAAAGCTCATATTACTATACCAAACCAACCCCCAAAATACAAAAAACAAAAGTGATAAAACAAGCAACTTACAAGGAATACCACTAAGAAAAAGATTTGATGACGTTTAAGCAAATTAAATCACTATTTGAGTATATAAATATGTGAATTATTTGCTGCCTCAACAACCAGGGCAAGCTTATTAGCACTAGAAAATTAATTTCTTATTGGTTGATGATAATCACAATATTCCAACAAGTCCAAGCACTCAGAGACAGATTTGATAATTAACTATATAAACTCAAAGATATAGAGGTAGGTAATCAATATACTTTGACTAAAGAAAAGATATCATATAGTACGTTTTTTTAGAGTCAATGTAGCAGTATATACTATAAAAGAAAAGGAGAAAAGACTACTAGATTATTTTTATTAATTAGATTTGAGAAAAAATGCGTTGATAATAGTAAAGAATAGGTGAAGTAACATTTCTAAAATAATTATTGTTACTCTGTATTGTTCATAGAAGGATATGAAAACATACTAAATAATTGGGAACATTCACTCCTCTATAAGAGGCATTACCATAGCTCAAATGATCCCTTGCGTTAAGTCTTTATTGGTTTTGTTTTAATCGTGCCTTATGAGCACTTTTGGATCTGTGAAGGCAATCGCTCAGATGTTCCCCCAATCCAATCTTGGAACGGACCAAAGAGTACCGCAACATGGAGAACGCCCGCGGCTTATCGCAAGATCTTGTGTTGTTGTTATGGGTCATAAGTCAGGCAGCTTTATTTGATCAAAGGTCAGGATAGAGAATGTGAGGAAGGATGTTGAACGCCTAATGGCACCGATCCTTTGTAAATAAGATTTTTTTTCCTTGCTCGTCACTGCTGCAGTTACTGCTTACAAGTTACAACCATTACTCGTCCAAAAATCTTCAATTCCTACTGGATGCACGCAATGGGACTCTTTCGGGGAGAACTAGCTAGCTCTCGGTGTGAGTGGCATTTCACCCATAACCACAACTCACTGAAATTGGGAAATCTTTCATGTAATAGCATGTTGAAAGGTATCCTGTTTTCTGTGGGATCAAAGATTACAACATTTACACAGCACTAACTTTACACCCTCTGGTTACAGACAAGACGAGTCAATAAATTAGAAATTAGTAAGAGTAGAGGGTGTTCAACGGACAGATTGGGTTGATTTAGACGGATTAAAATGGATTATGTTGATAAATGACCAACTATAACCGACTGAATGGGCCATATTTTCATGGGTTACCATTACTAAACCCCAACTAAGAGTATCAACATGTAACTCGGGCTCAAACCCAGTCATGAGATTTGGAAGAGTGAAAAACAGGCTTGCAACATCTCGAGATCATAACTCTAGCATACAAAACGGATAGAGGAAATTTCAGAATCACAAAAAGGTCTCCAATCGTATCTCCTAATGCACCAATAAGTAAAATACCACTCAGCCACAACAATAGGCATGGATTCAAGACGTGAAAATAGTACCTCTGGGGGGAGGGGGGGGGGGGCAGTTGTATACCCACTGCCCTCCCTTGTCATTGTAAGCAGCACTTGCTGCACGGTTACCCTTTGATAGGAAGTAAATGAACTGTTAATTAAACTCAGACAAGCTTGTCATCACAGGGGGACATTATTAGAATTGCACAATAGGAAATTAACACAAAAAGGATATATTAAGATTGAATTCATCTCATGAACCAGAATGAAAATAAAATATACTAAGCCAAATAACAGCAAACTCTAGGAAACTACTCAACTCTAGGAGCAATTAGATGTTTCGTATACAAAATGCATAAACATAAACTTGCTACCCGATACACTGATCCAGCAGTCAGCTCTCAGCTTACTGAATGTTCGAGGACTTGTTAAGGATAACACCTTCATATTTGACCTGGAACCATTTCATTGCGTCCTCTTTTGTAACCCTGTGTTGGATCCCAACACGAGACTTGCACCTACGACGTCTGGCAACACGATATCCTGGGCGCTCTAGGACAACATAGAAATCCATGCCATAGATACCGGTTGAAGGGTCATACCTTTTAACACAAATGAATGATATGTCAATGCACTAATATGGGCATATCATTTCAAAGATATTAACACGACCAGCGGATAAAAACCTCCTATCCTCATATAGTAAGACGGTAAAATATAGTTATTCCCTACAAACAATTTTGGGGACAAAATAAGAGCTATTCCCTACAAACTCATGGAAGGTGTAATAAGGCACTTCCAGAAGAGGATTAAGTGGAAAAACTATTAACTCACATTCATAATTGCTTTGGCATAAGCAGCACTTCTAAACTAAATATGTGGGATGTCAAAGTAGTCTTACTAGTAAATTAGAGATAGATCTCGATATCCTTACTTGATTCCAAGATCGATGTGCTCCTGAATACCAAATCCAAAGCATCCAGTTTCACTGAAGTTCCTTCTCAACAACTCATACTCCTTGACCTTCAATCCACTCTCAAGGAGCTGCATAGCTTTTTCCCCTCTAACAGTGACGTAGCAGGCAATCTTTTCATTACGTCTGATACCAAACGAACGTACAGTATACCTAGCTGTCAATGGGAATAAAGAAAGCACGTGAAAACATGAAACAGTAACCATTGGTGAAATTTGATAATGTTTAGTCAGTTAAAAGACAAAAAATACCGAACCATACATATCATGGATAATTGCATTAAACATGAGTACTAAATACCCAATATCAATGTAATACAAATGAGGAACAATATGGATAATTTGTGGCACCAAGTTAGCAAGTTCCGATTATTTCAAATTGCCACACAAACTTGACCAACTAAGAGCACTACTAAGTGCATACTTGAATCCACATTAATTAGAAACTGTCTTTATTCCTAGTTGCTTAAAGCCTTAAGCTCATTATCAAACCCTACAACCTCATAGTCATAGAGAAACAAATTAAACCCAAACTACAACAAATCGCCAATTCAGTAACAACATTAAATAATAAACACAATCAAACAGCTCAACCCACCAATCGTGATATTCCTTCGTATATACTAATACAAAATATTCATTCTTTGACACACTCGAAGTTCAATAAAATGTGCCTAACTAATTAAAAACAGTCAGAACATACAAAATCAGACAAAGGTAAACAAAACTGCAGAATGCAATTCAAAATCATACCTTTGGAGAAAACAGGGCTTTGGCCACTAAGTTGCTCCAAAACCTACAAATACAAAAATGCATTCAATCAATTATCTACACCACCATTCTAAAACTAATCCGAATCTTATTCAGCTCCATTCAGGTTCATTTCATTCTAATTACTGAAAAAAATAATTCATCTTTTACGGTAAATCAGGTATCACACCTTGGCTGCTCTGGTGAGACGATCTCCACTTTCACCTACGGAGATATTGAGGACGAGCTTCTGGACTTTGATATCCCTCATTGGGTTGCTCAATTTCTTCTCTGAAGCCTAATCACACAAAACACACACAAAAAAAACAGATAGTACATTTAGATTACAAATACACATATGTAAAAACAACCACATTCATCGACCATGGAAGGTAGACAGATACCATGGGAGCTGAACTTTAGGGCGCGCACTGAGGGGAAGAGGAGAAGAGTTAGAAAACCCTAGTTCGATCAAGTGTGTGTATATATGGGAGATTCGCTTTTGCTTATTTCTGAACCTAGGGTATTTTTGGAATGAGTGTTAAATTTATTAGGTATAATACATTACTCCCTCGGTCGGTCATTTTATGTGGCACATTTGACTTGACATAATATTTAAGATGAAAAAGAATTTTTTTAAAATTTGTATTCTAAAATCAATCGTAGATATTTGTGTGACTGAGAAACATTTCAAGAGAATTTTAAAAGTAAATTATTTTGAATTAGAGTAAGGTGATATTTTTTTTTGGACGAACCAAAAAGGAAAAGGTGTCACATAAAATGAGATGGAGAGAGTATTTTTTAAGTTGTCCTCCTTCGGCATTATTAGGGGTGTGTGAAAATCAAACCAATCGACGATCACTAAATTGAATCGAATAAAATATTATTGAATTTATTGCTATCGAGTTATTAGGTTAACAGGTTTTAAATTATTTTAAAAAGAAAAAATGTTGGGTTATCATTTTAGTTTCAATTTTTAGAATTGATTATTGGGTAAATCAATAACATTAACACTATAATAATTTTCTACTTTATCCCTTTATAAATATTAAATATTAATAATTTAATATATTTTTTTACTATTTTCACATTTAATATTTATTAATTTAATATTAATAATTTAACATCACTTGACATTATGTTGCTACTCATAAGTCATGTATTTGCTTTATTTCCAATGTATAAGTCTTTTGTCAAGAGAGTAAATTAGAAAATAAGGTAAAATATTACATATTGTTAAACATAGGTGCTCAACAAATATTTGTTCGATTTCGATTGATTAATTCGTCATATTACAATGTTCATTTGGGGTGAATTTTACTTATTTATAAAGCCTATTTTATTAAATGAGGTGAGTATCGTAAAATTAGATAAATAGATATGTTCATCATTTTTATAACTTTTTTATTTGTCTTGCTCTAATTTTTAAAAGCGTTCTATCATTTACAATTGATTTGCTTGTTTCACTGTATCGCATTATTTCATTGTATCACATCAAATTATTAGAGAAGTCATATGTTTATTTTATGAGCATTTTTTATTGGATAAATAAAAAATCGAATAAAAAATCTATAAAATTGAAAACTGATAAAAATATCTTATTGATTTATTAATTTAGCATATTTGAAAATCGAATCATTATGCTCATTGGATTACATTTCATAGTGTACTTCTATGCTTTATCACTAGTACTCCGTCTATTTCAAAATAAATGAATTGTTGGGAGATTTTTAAATTTTTAAAATAATTGAATTATTCACTTTTCCAGGGATATGTTGAAATTCTTTTCAGAGTTGTGTCCTTCATCAATTGAGTTTCTCAAATTGAATTTTGTATTAAAAATAAATAATGTATTAAATGAGTATTCAATGTTTGAGAATGTAAAAACGAAAAAATATAATTAAATCTTATCTTTATTATTTTTTCCTAATATATGTGATATATTCCAATAATTCCTTCATTTTAACATAGAGAAAGTACCATTTTAGAGAAAATGCAAATGACATTAAGGACCAGTTGACCATTACAATTATTAACCTTTTTTCACACATTTGGATATAAACATTGAAGTTTTAAAATTTATCTTTATTTTTTTTAAAAATTTAATCATATTTCATATTTTCGTAAAAAAAAGATACATTATATCATTTCCAAACTTCTATTATATATTCATAAAAAAGAATTAATCAAGTTAATGATTTTGTTGATTTTTATAAATTGAAAAATTTATATTTTAAAAAATATATTTAAATTCGAAATACTTCTTTCAAAAGAACATCATCAAACACACCTTTTAACTTTAAAAAAATTCAAATAAAATAATAATACTTAATTTCATGGACACTTACTAAACATAAGTTTTTCTTTCAAATATGAGACTTTTAATATCCAAAAAAAAAAGTACTCTCATTTAATCGTTTTGACTTTAAAATATAATCAGTAATTTAATCAAAAGATGACCATATTATTTTTAAGTCAAAAATGACCTTTTCCCAAGTGTACGTGAGAACGAGATAACCGTGAGGTAAGTTTTTTCCTTCTTGATCCCAACTTATGATTTTGATTATTTAACTCGTAAATTACTTTTAAAAAATCAATCAAAATACTAAATTTCTAATTTATAATTTTTACTTTATTGAGCACCTTTTAATTTTATCCACTCTTCAAAACACCTAAAATAAATCTTACTCAAAATGGGCACCCTAATCAAATGGAGCGTTTGAAGAATTTTCATAAATATTTATATAGATATATTTGTTAACAACAAACAAGATATAAATATATTTGTTAACAAGCAATTTGTTAACGAGCAAAAGCAAATTATATAGATATATTTGTTACATTATATATGTATCTATCCAATAATTATGTATATGTAACTACATATACATATATATTTATATATTTGACAAAAGAGGAGCAAAGATTTAAGAGAGGAAAACGAGTAAAGAAAGATGGATTATATATTTATATCTGTCGGAAAATAATTATGTATACCTGTTGAAATAATTGTGTATATCTATCGAGATAATCATATATATAATATTTTCAAACCATAGTGATTAAATATACCACTCATATGAACGTCTAGTTTGCCTAGTTACGTTCCCTGCGTAAGGATGTACCCGTGCATAAATTGGATAGAAAACCATAACATAAAACTTACTCAAAAAGATAAAAACTTATTAAACTACAAATCACCAAATTAACACCAGACCCGACCAAAACAACCATTACAAAAAGAAAACCCAACAACAATTACACTACACACAAAACACTTAAATAAAAACAACAAGAGACTCAAATTGAAATGGCATAATCTCCACATTATTTGCATCCAAATTTGTCAATTTAAGTTCTAACATCCGTCCTCGCACTCTCTTTCGTTTCCTGCGCTTTGCTCTGTATCGCTTGTCCAGTTTCTTTCGTCTTTTGTCCCACTGTTGCCGCAGCTTCCGCGGCCCGCTCCTGAATTCGCTTCTTTGTGTAATCCAACTGCTCCGTCATGGTCCTTCCTTGCTTGAAGTAATTCACAATCCATGAAAGGGATGATAGACCCGTCAAGCCAAATGCACCTACAATACAGAATTAGAATCAGAATATTTATTTTAACTACAATGCCGGTTCAGTCCGATAGTAAAAACATGAGCTCGTAAAAAGATCTCCTTACTACAATAATAAGCCACTAAGCTACATAAATCGTAACAAAAACACAATTTTTTCCTCATTTTCACATAAATTGAAACAGAAAAAATATGATACCTGAAGTCAAGAACCCGGTGACAGCCAGTGCAACGGTAATCGCAGCGGGTACAAGCACGGGACTAAAGAGTATAAAAACCGGCGTCGCAACAGCCAGCCCAATAACAGTCCCAAGCAGAGTCAGCCCAGCAAGTCCCAAAAGTATTCCGCCGACCGGAACAAGCGTAACAACAGCTAGAATTTGAGAAGTTGAAGGACCTTTTTGAGGAGCAAGAGACCTCATCATACCACCTTCATAACGTGAGGCAGCAGGATGAACTTGAACTTGGTGAGGATATTGACGGTCACTCATAATTCCTCTTCTTTTTTTGCTTGACAATAAAAGAGAATTTTTAATTTTATATGTGGATTAATAAACAAAGTATAGTGTTTTTAAAGGAGTGAAGGAAAGGCTACGTGTTAGAATGTGAGAGTAATAGGCTTGCATGAACAACATGTTGCAGTATAACAGAAAGGGTGCTAGCTGGCGACACTTTATGTTAAGAAGATTTTAAAAGCTAATTTGCTACCTTACTTGTCTTATTAGTTGCTCTCTTGAACTCGACCGTTTTTTTAAAAAAAATGATTTTTTAAAGATAAAATTATATATTTAAGAATTATTTATATATTATATAGAAAATATGTATGTTATAATAATTAATAATTTAAAATGTAGTAGAAAATTATGATAAAACTTATTTAAATAGTTTTATATATATTCAAATTCGTAATAAAAAACTTCAGAATGTAAAGAAGTTCACATAGTTTAAAAAAGAGGAAGTATTTTTATTCATTTATTTATTTGTTTACGTATTGTGAAAAAGTTCACAAACTAAAGTTCTTCTTTCATATTTTTAAATTAAAAAAAAAATTAAGAGTAGGGAAAACAGAAATAAGGAAAGAAACTACAAACGTGAGAAAAAAAAAATTTTGAAATTTAAAATAGGCCACATATTTTGGTATTAAGAAAGTCTTTTCTTTCTTTCTTTATTTTTTAGTCTTGATTTATCACTTAAAATAATTAATTAGAGTGATATAGTAAAATCGTAGTTAAAACAACTAAGAATGGAAACTACCCCTATTCCTATTTAGGGAGTTGAGGCGAAAACACTACAAGAAAAAAGACTTTTAACGACTATTTCTTAACGAAAGGAAATGAATCCGGTCGTTATAAATACACTTATAGTAATCAATTTTTTTCCGGTCGTTATAAATACACTTATAGTGACCAAATTTTTTTCCGGTCATTATAAATATACTTATAGTGACCAAATTTTT
>JBCEWC010017016.1:0-12752 GCA_038996855.1 Solanum aculeatissimum
TTACCCCTATCATTTACTACTTCTTAATCCCTGTGCCAAGTCAACAGGGGCCAAGTAAAGTTGGACGGAGGGAGTAGTGGTTTCGGGTGGTGAAACTAACGCTAGAAATGGCTTCATAGTAATTTTAGAGCTTTTGAGATTATTTTGGGTATTTGAGTCCTAAACTAGTTTGAACGACGGTTCCATTGAGTCCAGAACATCATTTCTAGTAGGGTTCCATGTTTGGTTTGTATTCATGGGATTTCGAATGAATCCAAAGGGTCCTTTACGTGGTTGTTCTGTGTTGTGTGTTGCTAGTGTGAATAGTATCTGGTGCAGGTGAATTTTACTCTCCACGGTCGCAGATGAGGGTTCGTATTCACGGTGCGTACTCTCCCAAAACTTCGCATTTGCGGAGGTGAAGCCCATGTTTGTGGAGTACGCGCGCGTGACACTTCGTGTTCGCGGAGCACTGAACCCTCCTGGCTTCTGCGTTCACAGAGCACATATAGTTGCCTGAACAGTGTTCCTTTTAAAAGATGAGTTTTATTAATTTTCCACCATTTTCAAACTCGCAGGCTTCATTTTCAAGAGATTCTTCAAGTTTTTTAAAGAAAAATCGATTAACTATTTTCTAACCTATTTCTTTAATTTTCATTGATTAAATTATTTTTTTAACTTATAATTTTGGGGGTTTTAATTGAGGAATTTGGGAAATTTTTGAACTTTGATTCCTAATACTAATTTGATGATTTCTACCTCATTTTAACTCCATTTTTGAAATAGTTTTCACCATTGGAATCCTTATTACCTGGAGAACATTTTCACGTATTAATATTCAAGTTTTGGCTACTTTTTCTAGCATAGGAATTTTGACCATTTTATCATTTTCATCTGAATTGATTGATTTTAGTATCATTAGATTCATTATGAGATTGTGATGCTACATTTGAACAGATTTTGGTGATTCAGAGTATCTTAGAAAGGAGAAAGCTTTGGATTTGACTTGATTCAAGACTTTATCTAAGACAAGTGGATTTCTAACCTTTTGTTAAGTATGAATGAACCTTGTATGATCCTATGTGTATCAAATTGAGACTTAGGGGTAGAATTGTATCATTGTAGGCTTTGATCATGAGATTTCCAATTGAGTAATTGTTCATATGGTGATATCTTGACTTCTAAATTAATGGTGAATTCATAGTATATGTGATCTTATAAATCATTTGATATTGAATCGATATGACACTTGTATTGAGATATGATTGATAGTGAGACTGTGATGATATTGAGGCACTGATGATATCGAGATATTTATGAATGTTGATGCTATGTTAATATTGAAATCATTGTGATATTGACACTCGAATATAATTAATATCATGCATATTGTATTCACTATTATTTGTGCATTTGATACTTGTGATGACTACGACTGAGATGAGTAAGATGACATGTGGGTTGGTGGCCGAGGTCTCTACTAGTCAATGTTTAGCGGAGTTTTCTGCCAGTGATCCAAGGTAATATGCCAGTTGATATTAGATCTGAGGTCATTTTTGGATGGGTGAGCATTCGTCGAGGTCATTTCCGGTAGTGTTCGCAGATACATGGTCTTTGTGAAACTCCATGAGTTCTGTTCTGACACATATATATTGATCAACGGATGTGTAGCATAGGACAAACATGCATCACAATTATTTGATATTGCATCGTATATTTACATCTCATGGTATTTACTCCGTCTCATATCATTTCTGTCTTGGTATTGTTAAGTGTATTGCCTATTAGATTGTATATCTATTGTATCATTTGACTTGAGTATCAATTGGGTATATTGAGATATGATGCTATGTGATAGGTATATCTATATTATTATGATTTGTATATTATATTATGCTGGGACTTTTCTAAATGCAGGTGTGTAGTTCTGCGATATGTGGTAAGGAGTTAAGAAATACTTGTATTCTTCATTGCTTTACTTTAGGTTAGTATCATTTGCTGAGTACCCTGATGTTTGGTGCTTACCCCTTGCTACATTTTTATAGGTTATGAGCCCGATCCTTCTTGCTAGATATTCTTCATACAGGATCGAGTTTTCACATTACTTGTGAGATAGTTGCTTAGTTTTCAACAGGCCTTCGAGGATTCCATTTTATATTTTTGTTTTATTTGAGAACTAGACGTTGAGACTTGTATTTTATTGAGTATTTTATACTTAGAGGTTTGTACATGTGACACCAGTTCTGGGATGGTTATAACTTTTGATTTCTTATGCTTACAATCTTAGTAGACTGTTTATCTTCCACTTTTAAAATTAGGTTGAGTTATATAGGTCTTGGGCTGACTCGCCTTGGTGGGTTAGGTGAGTGTCATCACACCTGAATTTTGGATTGTGACAATATATATCATGCCAGAATGTGATATCCGATCACATAATATTGCGTTGAAACGTGATACCCGATCCAAGTATATCATGTCAAAACATGACACCTGATCCAAATATATCGTGTCAGAACGTGACACCCGATCCAAATATAATTAATTCATCATTCTTTATTATTTATTTCCACTTCATTAATAATATTTCATCAAGCCTTCTTTATTCAAGGCATCACTTTAGTAGAGTAAGTTCAAGATTATAAATTTCATGGTCTTGGAGTTGCGGCCAATCACCACACATATCAATCATCTAAACCACAATAATTAAATGCATAGAATCATTTTATAACATCACTCAATGAATATCAATTACTATTAAGAGTCTCTCTAACACATAAAATAAATCAAAACTCTCAACCGAAGAACCAAAATCAAATGAGCTAATCCACTAGTGATTTTCCTTTTTCCAATATCTATGAACGTTTAAATGTATCAAATATGCAATATCCATAAGAATACGAATCCAAGGAAACTCATATTGCTATGTGTCTAGCCTAAACCCAAAACCCAAGTCATTCTATAATCAAAATTCTTAAATCTCAATCCTAGGATTAAGTCTTAATTCCTCCAAATAACATAACTTTAATGGTTATTCATTTGGTGCAATACACCTAATAATTAATTATTTATCTAAATATGTCAAAAATTAATTTATAATGTGATACCCAAATAAGATTATTATTAAAAAAAAAAAAAGAAGCTGACCGATTTTGCATTAGTGGCGGCAGTCAAGAACCATGATAAAATTGTTTGCCTCTCTATCATTAAATACCCAAAAGACAAAAGGAATATATATAGAGAGAGAGAGCGAGGGGGGGTGGTGGTGGAAAGAAGAAGGGCACTGCAAATTGCAGCAGCTCACCTCCAGCTTCCACTCCAATATACATACATATATGACCTTTATCATATTCATTAACTCAAGGAATTGGGTGACTTTTACCTGAAGCAGAATGACTTCTCTTCACTGTCCGATGTAGATAATAAATTTTATTAACTTATTTGAATAAATATGAGATAAGTAATATAGAATTTTAACTAAATTATTAATTTAGCCTTTCAATTAGGTTAGTTAACTAAAATTACCCTTTAAAAGTTGATGACCTAAATCTTTTATCGAATAAAAGCTCTATTTCATAATTTACCAAGTTTTGAATACATTTACTTACTAAAACGCCCCCGAATCTAAGACCCATTGTGTTCCAAATGTTCATGGATAAAGAACAAACATACACTATCGAAACTCTATTGCTTTATACGACTTTTGCTATTTTTTTTATTGTCTTCATTATATATTTTAACTTGGTAATAGACATATTTAATTGTGAATAATCAAATCTAACAACTTAAATCAAGAAGTATGTCCTTGACCTTATTACAAATTCAATTGTACCATTTTCTCGGTAAATAGTTTGATGCCCACAATAGGTCCTACACAAGTGTATGTTAGTTTAACACACTAATTTACCTTGTTATTATCTTGAATACTATTTTTGTTTTACAAGAATCACCTATACCAAACAAAAAATGAAATATGTCCAACACCTCACTTCTGAATGAAGTAAAGAACCAGACTAACCTTTAGGATGAAACAAAAGTTAATGTTGAGAATCTGGATTAAGGTTGGCAACAAACCAGTTTTTCTCTGGTCCGGACCAGTTCCGTTTCGATTTCCATTCTGGTTGATCTGGTTTAGATTGATTTAGTTCCAATTGAATTGGTAACCTATGGTACCAGAACGACCAAGAATTTTTACTCGGTTGACCCAGTTCCGATAAACCCAATTTCAGACTGGTTCGAGGGGACAAATTTTCCAACAGCTATATAGCCGTTTCCAGCACCTTTTAACCGTTAGGGGGGGGGGGGGGGGAGGGAACTAACGGCTCCATGGACTCCTCTCACCCCCTTTACACCCCCTACCCCTTTACTCCCCGAACACTATAAATATAACCCATTTTCTTCCATTTTTTCCACAAATTCAATCTCCTCTCTTACAATTTTTCTCGATTCTCAATCTCTTTTATTCATTATAAAATTTATTTTTGTGATATTGATTAGTTGGAGTTTGGAGGTTTTTTTTTGAAGTAATTGGCAAGCTTCAATTGACATCTCTCAATTCTGACTTTTGGTTATACGTCTGCTTTTATGCAGACATTCGGTATAATCGTTCCAACTTTATTCTTGTTATTTATATAGTTACTAAGTTACTATTTTTTTATATTCATCTTGCTTGTTTTTTTTTTTATTATTTTAAATTTTGAATATGGATTCACAAAGAAATATTGAAAAAAGACCAATTTCCAAAAAAATAGGGGTGGAAGTAGTTCTACTAGAAAGTTGTCGCGTAGATTTAGAATTAATACTGATGATTTTACTTATGTTGATGAAACTTCTTTTATGTCACGTCCTAATGTTAAAGAATTTAATTCGCAAAATCAATTAGACCATGAAACATTAAATAGATGTTTTACTAATTTTGAGGAAGATTTGAAAATAGAAAATTATGAAGAAGATGACACCCCTACTAGTCCCACAACTGAATTACCCCCCAACAAGATGATGTCCCACCTATCTATGTTTACTAAAACTACAAAAGCCGAACGTCCTAACAGGTCTTTAGTTTGGCAATTTTTTGTACAAAAATGAGAAAAAAACTATTGTCCAATGCACAAAATATATAAAACATAATGAATCATTTGACTACTGGGTCGCATGGAGGGACGGGACAGCTAACTATACATTTGAAAAAATGTAATGCAGAATTTGCTCGTCTAAAAGTTGTGAATAGGGCTAAAAAAGAGGTGAACCTTTATCTGAAGAATCTGTAAGAGGTTCAAATATGGTTCAAAGTGTTTTAAATATGTCTAATCCGGCTGATCCAAGCAAACCCCACACATATAGTAAATAAAAATATCTTGAAGAATTAACAAAAATGGTTACTGTTTGTGATTTGCCTTATAGTTTTCCTTCGCATCTGAATTTTATTCATTATATTTGAGAAGTGTATAATTCATCTTTTGAAGGTTTTTCAAGGAATATAATTAAAATTTGTTATTTTTCAATATCAAGTTGAACATTGTCATTATCTTCGCTGCTTATTTGCTTATTTTGATATTAAATTTTTTATTACATTTGATATAAGTCGTAGTATTAATGGTAATTATTATTTTATTGTTACTGTTCATTGGATTGATCACGATTGGAATATGCAAAAAAGAATAATAGGCTATAAATATGTCGAAGAAACTAAAACTGGTTCTTATATAACTTTAACTATATGTTCTATTTTGAATTATGTGATAAAATAATGAGTTGCACTTTAGACAATGCTTCTAATAATTTGAGAACAATTAATTTTTTAAAACTGAGAGTTTGTCCAATTGATGATGATGCTTTTCATATTAAATGTGTAACACATATTTATAATTTGGTAGTAAAAGATGGTGTTAATAATTTTGGAGTTTCTTGTGAAAAAGTTAGACTTACATGTAATTGAATTTTTAAATCTAAAATAAAATCTAGACTTACAAAATTTTAAAATCGTTGTAAAGAAGATCAACTTGAATATAGAAAAGTTCCAAGAGAAGTTTCTACTAGATGGAATTCTTTATTTGAAATGTGTGATGTTGCTTATGTTTATCAAGATCCGATACAAAAGGTTTTTAATGCTTATAATTCTGATTTAACTTTAAGTCTTTGTAGAGATGATTGAGAAGAGACAAAAGATCTAATTGAGTTTTTAAGAATTTTTTATATTGCTACAAATGTTATTTCTGGTCAATATTATCCAACTATTTCTTCTGTTTTAGTAAATATTTGTTCTATTTCATCTGAATTTGCAAAATAAAAAAGAAAAGACAAGTTTAAAGAATCAATATATTTTATGACTGAAAAATTCAAAAAATATTATTTTTCTATTCCTCAAATTTATTTGACTGCTACTTTATTTAATCCTTCTTACAAATTAAAATGTATTGAAAAAATTTATGTTCATTAAGAAATTACACCTGATGAAATTCCTAATTTTGAAGATTGTAAAAGTAGTATAATACCAAAAGCTAAAAAATTATATGATACATATAGAGCCATGGAAAAAAATGTTCCACCAGTTGCACCTCCACCTCGTATACATAGAAAAATGATTTAGATGATATAATGGATGGTTATCTTGGTCTTGAAACTTCTAGTAATAATGATTTTAATGAATATATTAACCAGGGACTGGAAAAGATTAGGGATGAGAATGGAGAATCTCAATTATTGCTATGGTGGAAGAATCATGGAGAACAACTTCCAAAACTTGCTAAGGTTGTTCGAGATGTGCTAGCAATTCAAGCGTCATTGGTAGCTTTGGAGCAAGCTTTTAGCGCGGTGAGATATCAAATTGGAGATCATCGATACTCAGTAGCAAAGGATAGTTTAGAAATATCAGTGTTGTTTAGGGATTGAAACAATGCCGAAAGAAGGAGTTATGGATTGCCAAAATTATTCTCTCATGTTGAAGATGAAATTGATGAAATACTTGGAGAGAATAGTAGTGATGTCATGGAAGCAATGGAGGAAGAACGACAAATACAAGTTTAAGAAAATATTTCCTGAGAAATGATAGATAGTTTACGACAAAAAATGTTCTTAAGTTACAATTACAGATATTAGTATAATATTAGAGACCTAGTTCAAACAGAACCCTTCCTAGAAGGTGGTTGTGTAGATTAGGTACTCTAACTCTTTTTATTATTTGTAATAGTACAATTTTATTTATTTGAATAAATATATGGCTTTTCTTTTAAAAACCTTTTATTTAAATTGCAAAGAGTATAAGTTTAATTAGAAATTACAAGTTTCAATTTAAAATTGAAAGTTTAAAGTTTTTGTTATTTTATAACTTTTTAAACTTATATAACTTGTACGTTTTAAGTTACAACTTACAAATTATATAAGTTTAATAAAAAAAATTACAACTTACAAGTTATATAAGGATAATTAGAAATTATAACTTACAATTTTCAAGTTTCAAGTTTCAAAATTCAAATTGAAAGTAAAAGTTGAAAGTTTTTATTATTTTATAACTTTTTACAATAATTATATTATTAAAAGTTAATAACTTTTTATAGTAATAATAAGTTAGTAAATATAAGAAATATTTAAATAATAATAAAAAATGTATATAATACAAGTTAATAACTTAACATTAAAAAAAAAATCGGTATGGATCCCATTCCTGTACTGGTCCGATCAGTTTCAACCCGATAACTATAGGACCGGACCAAAACTCCCAAAAAGATCTGGTAGAACCGGTTCCAGTAGACCCGGTTTCAAAAAATTAAGGGGCTTGACGGAATCGATACCAATTCCGATTGTAATAAAACAAGTCTGTTTGGTTCTGGTCCGGTCTGTTGCCACCCTTAATTTGGATCTAACCGAGGGGAATTCCCGATGAAATAGATGTACGAAGAGATGACTTGGATGGACTTAAAGAAGCTTTAGTACTCCTCACTAAATAACAAAATTTCATAAAGGACCATATTCTAACACAAGATCTAGGACGCGCTGGAGTTGCAAAGTACAATGATTCAAATTGTCTCTAATAATTCATATGACAACAGACAAGCATCCCACTAAGGGTGTTCACGTCATTTAGGAGTTGTAAGGATGACTTGAAAGTTGAATTACAATCATAAGAATGTAGGGATAACATGAAAGAAGTCTACTCTAAAATACCAAGAATATTTTGCCCACTGGTTGGGTTGATTAAGAAGAAACTTAGGTCTGACTTGTCTGCGCTGAATAGTAAGATGAATCATATTTAGAGAGTGCCCCTGATCTTGAAGGGTCCAGACAGATATTCAAAGTTGCCTGACAAAGCTAGTGTTTTGCTAAAATCCATCGTTTAAAATGCTGGATATATCAAAGTATGATGGAACCACAAACCCGTATAAGCATGTTCTATCTTTTACTATAGAATGATTTAACCAAAGATGAGGTCGATTAATTGTAGTCAACAAAATTTTATATCCTAGTTGAAGGCGTTAACTCTATTGACTTTTTAGTATACATGCAAATTATTTTGTCAAGACATACACCAATATAAGAAAGGTGCAACTCAGAAAGAAAAACATCTTCAACATAGAGCAAGAAAACACCGAATCACTTCGAGATTTTATCGCTAGCTTCCAAAGAGAAAAATGGCACTTCTAATGATACTAGACAATTGGATCGCAAAATCTTTCATTTAGGGTTTGATCCTTGCAAGCTCGATCTTAGTTAAAGACCTCGTTTTAATCTGTGGGTAGGCATCAGTTACTCTCCATATCTAATAAATACAAAATTGAATTTTAGTTAAAGACCTCATTTTAATCTGTGGGTAGGCATCAGTTAGACAAAAAAAATGAAAAAGATGGAGGGCGAAAGAAATTGTTGAACAAGAAAGTAGTTAAACCTCCAGGTTCACTCTTTGTGGTCAAAGAGACCCCACAATTGTTAGAGTACTTTAACATCAATCTAATACAATTGATTTTGGCTATTGAGAATATCGAAGAAACCCATTTTCTGATGTCAGTTAGGGCAGTATGAACATGAGGCATTGAAGTCTTTGGTGTGATTCCACAGAATATGACAATGAGCCAGGAAGATATCATGTTATCTTCAAGAAGAGGTTGCCATACTTTTGAAGAATGGGCACTAAGAAGAATTTTATGAGTGATAAGGCCGAAAACAACTACGTAAAATGTCATGACCCAAAAATGAATCGCAACTAAAGAAAAATGAAATAAAGCGTAAGTCAACACAACATATCATCAAACATCCCAAAAACTTGGAGGTCGAGTATAAGAGCATCTAAATACAGTACTGAAGAAAAGAAATGACAGATTATCCAAAGATCCAGGGCGACTCAAAGTCTGAGCCTCACCGTAAAGATCTGGGTGATATCCACAACACTCCAATAGAATGATCAACTACCCTGTCCATAACCCTATGTACGATCTCCAAAGATGAAACAAAGTAGGGGTAGTTCAACCGGCTGGGCAAGAGAAATCGAACAAGTATGTTATAACGAAGAATACTAACACCTGCATCACAAGGTTAGTACATAATAACATAACCAAAGATAGTGATAGATATAGCAATAGATAATGATGCAATACACATGAAGTGTATGGATGCAATGGTGTTGTAGGCCATGCATGAGTTGGAATAACGACCTTTGTGGGGCTGAGGTACACATCTATCGAGATAAAGTGACCAAATAGAACTTGGGGGCATCACAGTCCATGTACTCAAATAAGTCAGGGTGTCGCAGGCCTCAAATAGTACATGTAGAATATATGATGTGTGCATGCCAATGGCAACATATATAAGTATGGTGTGCGTATATCAATGCCACAATAGAGTACAATATGTGCATACCAATGAAACAATAGGGTAAGATATGTGCATACCAATGCAACAATAAAGTAAGATATGTGCATACCAACACAACAATAGAGTAAGATATGTGCATACCAATGCAACAATAGAGTAAGATAGGAGATGACTCATAAGTAAGGATAAATAGGGACAACGGTCATAGAATCACAAAGGCTAGACCAAGACCATCAATTAATACCACAAGTCCATCAATAAGCCATATTAACATTCGTTCCTCATCAATGATCAATGTTCCTCATCAATGATCAATTTACAATAAATTTAGACTCCACAAGTCATAAAATATGCTTTCAAATTCCATAATAAGTCATGAATAACACCAAGTTTCCACAAATCCCCTTCAAGGGTATAACAAGTCTCACATTATCATGGTAATGACCAAAGTACCTCATATCTAAAGTATTAAACTCAATTTATCAATAAGAACACAATCTACTCAAATTTTGACATAACCGAATCCACATATCCATCACAATACTAACATAACAAGCCATTTATTTATGAATCAATCTACATATTCAATTACCACATGACAAACTCAAAACTCAAATCTAGTCCTAAAAAGGTTAGTCGAACCTACCTCAAAGTCGAAACTACACTCGAACAAACTTTCAATCAACTCAAGCCTCCAAATGATCCTCAAATCGACCAATCACTATCAAATTTAGATACTACACATCAAAAGGAGCATTTTGATACCCATATTGGCATGGTTTAGGCTTAGGGGAAAAATGCTCAATTTTAGGGCTAAAATTCAAAGTTCTTGAATCTGAAAATTGACATTACAACCAAGTTCTACACGAAAAATAAAGTTCATGGGTGAAAATCCCATAAAAATCAAGCTTAATCGGAGGAGAAATCAACATTCAAAGTTTGAAAATTATAGTCTAAAAATTCTCAATTTTGGACATTAAAATCATGAATTTTAGGATGAAATCAAGATAAAACTTAAAGAAAATGATTAATATAATGATAAAAACACTTATCCAGTAAAATTTTCACATCCGCAAAATACCCCCTAGATGTGACTGGCACCCGCCCACACCATTTGCCGGGAGAACCAAACATCCATATGCACATCTAAATTTATCAAAGCAAAGGGATACAATACGTGTAACACCAAATCTCATCACTAATAAAAATGGAATAACTATCAAACCAAAATCATATATCGAATTACGAAAGGAAAAGGTCACTTAACAAAATACCTCTAGCCCAAATCCCACAATAAGATCATGAAGCATCTAACAGAGTGGCATGAGTTCAAATGTCGGGCATGCAAATCCTAAGAAAAAAAAGCATAAGCTATACTAGATAGAGCTGAAACAGTAGCCTCCACGAACAATGTGAAGGTTCACCTTAGCAATAAAGTCCACAGGAACGAACTTATCAGTCATAAGTCTCACCCTCTACAACAGTATCTGCATTGACATGCAAATAAGGAGTGAACTATATATAAATATAACCCAGTAAGATCCTTGACTTGCTACTTCAATACCCCTGGAACAAGAGTTGTAAAATACATGTACGCAATGGATATACATAAATAATATACATAAGGATATACTTCATAATAAGCTCAATAAGTTCAAACAAATATTCAAAAAGGTCACTACATGTCTCAATTCAATCCACACTCAAAACGTGTCATAAACGACAGCGAAGGAGATCAACCCATCAACCCAACAAGTCCATGGCAGCATGTATAAGGCTTTAAAATTATACTACGACAGCATGTACAAAACCCCTAACACATTATGGCAGCATGGGTATGCCCCTAACATATTACGACAGCTATTATGCCCCTAGTAACCACATCATGGTAATAAAGAAGGTATCCAATATCACACCACACATAACTTATAAAATTATTTGATATTCTTCTCAAAATAGCATATCTGGGGCTAATTAAGGAACACCAACTCTTTCAAGCACATGCTTATCCCAACACATTCACCAAGCAGAGAGAATATATTTTTTCAAAGTGTATTTGAAAAACAAGCACTAAAGCTTAAAGTCTCACTTACTTTATTAATGACAAGTTCCACAACCTTTCATGCGTTGAAAACTCACCAAAACAACCCCTAATTGCCTCAATCTATGAAAACATATTGATTATTGATATCAATTATGTTGACCAAACTCAAGTCCCAATATGACTAATCTTTAATTTTGAGTTAAACCCTAATACCCAATACCTTAGACTATAAATTAAAGTAAAGGTATTCTTAATCTCACTGTTAAAACCTAATTGGTGAAAATTCTGGTAAGTATGTTTTCAACTAACAAGAGCATACAACAATAAAGAAAATACTTTCACTTTATCACCCAAAATAGTGATACAAAGATCAAGTTGATTCTATGTATACATTTTTCCGAATCACCTTGTGAGTTGTGTGTTTTCTTCAAAGAGAAAAGAACAAAAGAAGAAGAAAAAGGTACTGCCCTAATTTTTTTCTCTCTGTGCGTGCGACAGAGCTAAAAAAAGAATTTGGTTGGTTTTATTATTATTATTATTATTATTATTCTTTAATAAAAATTATTAGTTAAAATTATCCATTAACCCTTCATTAAAAAATGTAACAAGGGTTATTACATTCTTCCTAACTTAAAATAACGTTCGTCCTTGAACGAGTATAAAATCATACTCGAAGTGTTAAATAAGTGAGGATATCTTTACCGCATGTCCGCCTCAGAATCCCAAGTAGCTTCTTCGATTGGATGATTACGCCATAACACTTTCACTGAAACTATCTTCTTTGACCTCAATTATCGCACTTGCCTATCTAGGATAGTTATCAGACCTTCCTCATATGCTAAATTCTCATCAAACTCCACATCCTCTAGATTAATCTTATAGCTATCATCACGAATATACCATCGAAGCATGGACAAGTGAAATACAGGAT
>JBCEWC010017017.1:0-12752 GCA_038996855.1 Solanum aculeatissimum
AAGGAAGGTGGCCATCACACCGAAATGGGAGACCCATAAGGTGTGGTGTGGATTACCTTTGGCAAGTAATCACCTCCGATCCAATGGGAGGGCTTTTATTGGGCAAGTTCGTGTTGTAGCTAACATGAGTTCTGATGTCGGTTATGATTCCATCTCCTCTATATTACGCATTATGGCATCTCATGCATCATGATTTCATGGCATATTGTTATATGGTTCCTTCTTATATTCCCTTCTATATATGTGCCCTTGCCATGTAGGTTTCTATAGGCTCATGTGCATACGCATTTGCATGCGCGCATACTTAGTACTTTATTATGCTAACCCATACTCTTGTCTACATTTTCTAACCATGTAGGTTCTGGAGATGACTTCTGTATTCCACCGAACAACGTGTGATTACTTTTGAAGACTTGTACTATTTGTGAGCCCTTTTCTTCAAGGGAAATACCCACCTGCTATCTACCTAGTCTTATTTTGTGCTTTACATTACTTATTTATTGAGGGTGAGCCTCAAACTATATCGAGGCCCCACTTTATCTATGTAGAGGTTTGTTGGTCAAATCTAAACTTTTGTACGTCGACTTGATATGTTGAATATTATGCTGACGAAAGTTATCATTATTAGCCTTGATTATGAGAATTGTTATTGATTATGCTTAGGATTTAAATGTTGGGAATTGTGATTGACTATGTGCCTATGTGGAAAGTCTCATAATCTCGGTGTGCCTCCATAGCTTGAGTCCTACTTACCCGTCCCCTTAGAGATAATTGCTATGTGTTATGTGAATCCATGCTTATCCCATTCCCGAAAATATCCCCATAGCTTGAGTCCAAAGTCCAGATTCCCTTAGAGCTTAGGTGTTATGTGTTTAGCTTCCGCGCTTCTGAACCGATGATATGTGTAATGATGCTATGATGGCTTGATTGAGTGCCTTTGGGTTCTTCTTCTCCATGTCACCTCTAGGCCCCTATCCGGGTTGTGACACCTATGAAAAATGACGTTCTGCATTCAATAAAACTGTCAGAATTCAAATTTGAGACCTCCTTGGCCAGAACTCGAGAAAGATCATTTAAACTAGTTTAAGACTCAAATACTCTAAATAATCTCAAGAGCTCTAAAAATTACAACGAGACCATTTTTAACATTAGTTTCACCATCCAAAACCACTAAAATAGTCAGAATTTTGATTCAAGCTTCCAAACTCTAAAAATTAACGAAATTTAAACTATTATCTAAATTTAACTAAAAATTCAACTTTGGATCCAAAATCTCCTTTTTAACTCTAAATTTAGTTTTACAAGTTCTCCTAGACCAGATATGCATTTCAGAGCTGTTTGAATTGACAGAATTGAATTACGACACTCGAGACTCAAAATCAACACAAAACTCAAAATTCTACCTTTAAGCCTTTATAATGATTTCTTTAGCAGAACTATAAAATTTTACAAGGTTTTTACAATCTGACTTTTAGACTTAACAAAATATGACTCAAGACAACTTTCGCACAATTGTATGTGATACTTTTAAATTTATTTACTTAGTAGTGAAGATGAGACAACTTGAAGCATTCAAATAGTACAAAAGTAAAGTTGAAACACAACTTAATAAAGAGATCAAAATGATAAGGAGTGAAAAGAGCGGTGAATATGAATCTCCTTTTGAGAAATAATGATTGAAATATTGCATTATTCATCAACCAATAGCCCTTTACATGCCATAATCAAAAAACAATTTAGAAAAGAAAAACAAAATACTTAAGGAGATGATGAATGTAATGTTGATTAGTTCTGGTTTACTCAAGAACTTGTTGAAAGAAGCTATCCTTATGGCTAGTCGAATACTAAAGCAAGTTCTCCATAGTAAAATATAATTTATTGTATATAAAAAATGGAAAGAAAGAAATACTAACCTTGAATACTTGAAAGTGTGGGAATGTTTGGTTAATGTTCAAGTTTCTAAACCTTAAGGGACAAAAATAAGACCAATGATGATTGATTGTGTGTTCATAGATAAGAAACTCCAGACATTCATATTAATATGGTAATTGAATAAGATAATATTGAATTATTTGAAACCATATACCCATATAAAAGAGAATGTAAATCGTCTAATGAAGAAACTAAATGATCTTGAGATGAAATAAATAAAAGTTCTGATAATGAGGAAAATCCAAGATATAGAAAATGCCAAAGAACCTCTACTTTATTTAGACTAGAATTTATAATATTTTTATTATAAAATGAGTCTCGAACCTTTAAAAACACTATGACTTCTTCAGATGGATAATATTGGAAAGAGGCAGTCAGTAGTGATGTAATGACCTGAAAGGTTATTTTTTATTCATGGATTCCCTTTCATCCATGAAGACCCAAGAACCCTCCTCTTTAAATTTGATTTTTAAGTTTTAATTAAGGTTGGATTCTTTAAATTTTGAAGTAATTAGTTGACTGGGATTATGTGTTGTAGAAATTAAGTGATTTAAAGTTGTTTTGAGTTAGAATTTCATGAAGGTTTAATGGTTTGATGTGTCCTTGTTACTCTTGATTATGCATGGGTATTGTCTAAATGATGTATTAAAGGTAGATTTGACTTGAATTTCTCATGAACTACTCTTTAATTGAATTTTATGTTTGAATTCAATTACCCATTCATATTGTTCCTCATAGCATTGCATGCATGTTCCATGGATTTATGATGAACGTTTTGATGTGGGATAAGTTCCGAATATGTTTATGACTATGATTTTGATCAAGTATGGGTTATGGCTAAGTTGTGATCACATTAATTCTATGATTTGGCTCTTTGAGCAACATGGGTGTTTACACAAATATGATTTGACAAGTATGTTATGTATGGAGCTACTCTTATGCATAAAGTATGACATGAAAGGTTGTTTGGCTTCTAAGCCTAATTATGCATGATTTGAAGTTCAAGTGTCAAGTTCCGTTTTAAAAGCATGTATATGTATACTTATTCTTGTGGGATGTGGATTTAGCACTGAGGGATTAGAGTCGGGGTGGGCTATCTTCAAAGGGTCCATACTCCTTTCCGTCAAACTATGTGCCTCCATAGGTGGGCTTTGATATGACATGTTATGCTATGTAAATCCTTCCGAATTAGGAGACCCATAAGGAAGGTGGCCATCACACCAAAATGGGAGATCCGTAAGGTGTGGTGTGATCTACCCTTGGCAAGTAGACACCCTCATCTAGATGCGAGGACCTGGCATCGGGAGTTCATGTACTATCTCATATGGATTGTGATATTTGTTATGGTTCCATCCCTTTTATATTAAGCATTATGGCATTTCAAGCATCATGATTTCATGGCATATCATTATATTATTCCTTCTTATATTCACTTCTATATATGTGCCCTTGCCATGTAGGTTATTTTAGGTTCATGTGCATTTGCATTTGCATGCCCGTATACTTAGTACTTTATTGTGCTAACTCATATTGTTGTCTACATGTTCAAACCATGTGGGTGCCGACGACGATCTTTATCTACCTTTGCCCGACGAGTGATCATTGTTGAAGATTTGTTCTTGTGGTAAGCCATTTTGTTCGAGGGCAATAACCACCTTCTATCTATCTAGTTTTATTATGTCATTTACGTTTTCTTATGTATTGAGGGCGAGCCTCAAACTATGTTGAGGCTCCGCTTGATCTATGTAGCGGTTTGTTGGACAAATCTAAACTCATGTACATTAGCTTCTAATGTTGAATATTATGATTAAGGAATGTTATGCTTATGAACTATGATTATGTAAATAATATTGATTATGCTTATGACTTGATGTTGGGAGTTGTGATTGACTATGTGCTTATGTGGAAAGTCTCATAATTCTGGTGTACTCCCATAGCTTGAGTCCTACTTACCCGCCCCTTAGAGATAATTGCTATGTGCTATGTGAATTCATGCTTATCCTTTTCCTGGAAACATCCCAATATCATGAGTTCAAAGGCCCGATTCCCTTAGAGCTTATGTGTTATGTGTTTTTCTTTCAAGCTTCTGAACCGATGATGTGTGTGATGATGCTATGATGGCTTGATTGAGGACTTTTGGGTTTTCCTTCACCAAGTTAAATCTAGGCCCCTATCTGGGTTTTGACAGATGAGTTCTAATATTTTTCACCATTAAAAAACATTCTAATCAAATAGATAATTAATACATACATGCACACTTTGCAAGAATTATAGATTATTCAGATTTTACTTCGTTACTTCTTCATAGTTCCTACAACCCTAGTTGTGGATTTAACTATGCATGTTCAATGTAGATTAAGAATTATGTTATGGAATAACATCATTAAACAATTACAATGATGAATTGAAGAACAAGCAATCCAAAATCGTAACAAGAAATAATGATTTTATAGATCAAAAGTAGAAGCAAAAATAATCACATGTATTGTTCTCTATTTGTTCTCCACGTTCTCCTATCACACATTGCTAAAAAACCTTTAAAAATCTATTTATAATAAGTGAAAACTAAATCCAAAATAAAATAAGAAAACTTGAATTGGCAACTCAAATGGGCGAGGTTACGGGCTATATGTGAATCCATAGCCTGTACCTAGGGCTTTGTAATCTGCTCTGAGCAAAAGCTCTCTTCAACGTCTAAACTCCTTCTATGGGTCATCTTCTGACTTACAGCCCGTGGAGGGTTTCATTTGATAACTTTTCTTTAAATTTTCCAAACACTGATCCTCCAGACACAATCTAACTTTACCGCTTGTCACCTAACTTACGACCCGTGAAGACCTTCGTTTGATGACACTTCATCACTTTAACATATTTTGTGATCTTTGGCATATGAGCACACCTATGGGTTGACAAAACTTCCACGTCTTGTCTGATACTTCGTAGCCTCAACCATATGAAAGTAGCCCTTCACTAGATCTGACCCACGGAACTGGCCTATGACACGTGGAATGAACCATTGCCCGTAGAAAGCATCGTCAGTCAACAAAAATCCAAAACTTGCAGCACTTTATGAAAACTCATTTTGATTCTTGTAATAATGTAAAAATAGTACAAAAACACATCAAACCTGTTAATGTCATTTTGAGAATGCACAAAATCCTAAATGTTAAGCATCAAAAGTGTTGTATTTTATCAGCATATCAATACCCTCAACATAAAATTGTTGCTTGTCCTCAATCTAGGGACTTAATCTACATAAGTAATACAACAACATGCAGACCACAACCCAATGACATACATCATCGCAAAATCAGGCATAGATACCCAATCAAAATCATTTTTACATATTAGACAATAATAAAGAGAATTCACACAGATGAAGATACGACAATGATACTATGATAGATAAGGCAACATAGATATGCAAACAATCGTTGAAACAACCTAAAATCAACAATGTAGTTCAAGTGCCCTCACTGAAACAAGTCCCATATCTCACTCATGATGTTATATTCAAATTTGATTCTCGAGACTGACAAAAACACTCACTCTGACAATAGATCTTCAAACACCATGTGTAATACAATAGGCTTGCCCCTATACTAATGACTATGACCTTTGACTTCTTGGACTAGGATCACTATAAGAATTTTTTATCTTGTAACATAACCGATATTGATAAAGCAATCCAGTTATGGAAAGAGAATATAACAAAAAGAATAATAGAAAAAAGTTTAGACGCAAAAGAAACACCAGAATACGTAGAAAATACTTTAATAGGATCAGCAAAAATATGGTTTAACGGTCTACTAGAAGAAGCTTAAACAATAATGAGATCGATTTAGGAACATAGTGACTAATTGCCCTCCTTGACACTATGTTATTTTATACTTTAGCCCTACCAACACTGTTATTTTTAACACACTGATCCTTTTTTTTTTATTTCAGCTTATTTCCTTCTATATTTCATAAATATTTTTTTTCAGCTCAACTCTTGGCATTTATTGATTTTTCTCGCACCCACTTCTTATTTTACCCTTTTTATTATCTTCCTATTCTTCCTTTCCCATTTGGTATGATTTTGTTATAGCAGTCACCCTCAACTTAGGCTTTTTATTCGAGTTGAGGTACGCAATATCAAAGCTTTGAACCAGAGCCACTTTTGATAGCCACCCTTAACTTAGGATTTGAAGCCTGAATCGAGGTACACAATATTAAAGGAAGGACCAAGGCCATTTTAAAGATTTCACAGATAAAATGGTTTGGTTATGTAACGACCCAAAAACTTTCAAAATTTTTATTGGTTGGTCTTGTATGATTTTGTACTAGTCATGGTTGATTTTTGGTAGCCATGGGTGGTATTTAAGTGGCCAGATTCAAAATAGACCTTTTGGTAAGGTTGGGAAGCCATTTAGGAAGTGTACTTTGAAAGATCATAGCTTTTGGTATGGGATAAACTATGTGGGCTTCTATATATCAAATTGAAGGTCTTTGAGTCATCTTCGCAATGCAACTAGTTTCTTTCAATTAGGAGTTTGTATGACAAAGTTATGGTAGAAACTGTGGGACTTCCTGTATTTGGAAGGACGTTGGAAAAAAGGTTCTGGAAATGGGTTAAGGTCTGGACCACAGACCATTTGGTGGTCCATGGTCTGTGAGGTATCCGTGGAGGGTTGCAGTGAGCTCCCAAGGGTTGGGAGACAAGCCTTGGACGAAGGCAAGTCTCCCGAACCACCCCACGGTCCGTGAGCCACTTCATGGCCCGTGAGGGGTCCCGTGAAGTGGGGCAGACACTTGGACAACTTTTGGGCTTGGATTCCAGGACAAGTATGGCTCCATGGACTGGAACGCGGTCCGTGTGCATCCACAAGGTCTGTGAGTCCCTCCATGAAGTTATCCAGAAATTCCCCTCAGAGTTCAAGCCGAAGACGAGGCCAAGCCATGCTAGACGGTCAGATACACGGACTGTGTACCATTGGACGGGCACTGTAACCCTTCCGTGTGGCATTGTGTTTCGGGGGTTAGTCCATTTCATTAATGGTAATATCATAAATTGGCTTAATCCTATGACTCTTTCAACTTCCCTAAAGTCTCCTAAACCCCTAAATTCAAACCCTAATCCTATTTCACTCATCAAAACACTTTTGAATACCCTCTAAAATTTCTTGAATACTTTTGAACTCTATTGTTGGAAGCTTGAAGAAAATTAGGGAATATCACCTTGCTTGATAACTTCTTAAATTCTTGTGGATAATCTCTAGGTATATGGGGTTTATTCATGGATCCCTTTTCATCCATGAAGACCCAAGAACCCAACTCATTAATTTACGATTTTTAAGTTTCTTTAAGTTATGGCTTCTTCTAATTTTGATGTATTTCATTCCATTGGATTTTTGGCTGTAGAAATTAGGCGATTTATTGATGATTTAAGTTTGAATGTTATGAAATTCATGGAAATTCTTGAATGATCAATGTGCATGTCCCTTTATGGTTTAATTATGCATGGGTTAATTGCATTATGTTTTGAATATGGTTTTTCCCATGATTTAAGTTGAATTACTCATTGAATTGTGATTTAAAGTTAAATTCCATTACCGATGCACTTGTTCCTTATTCATGGAATATTTCATTGAAGGTTTGTTATGATAAAACTCTTGTTATGATATGTTATGTTAAGGCTTGTGATCACATAGTCTATCCGTTTTGTCTCTTTGAGCATTTTGGGTGCTTGCACCACTTTGATATGTTATGAAGACTTGATATGATAAGCTATGTAGATGGGCTATTATTATCGCATTGATATGAAAATGATTATGAGAGGGATTTTGGAAACTCTTTTTGGCTTTTAGCCTAAGCATGAATATGGTTTTGATCAATGGTTTGTTTTGACTAATGAAGCATGATTTGAAAAGAATATAAGTTCTTGGATATGAAGTTTGCATGTATATATATGTATACCCATGGGATGAGACTTATATCGAGGGATTGGAGTCGGGGTGGACTATCTCCAAGGGTCCATACCTCTTTCCATCAAATCATGTGCCACCATGGGTTATCTCCCTAGATAGGAATTGACTTGTTATGTATCCCCTTGATGAAGGATTGACTAAGGATCTACTGGGAAAGTAGTACGGATCCAGGTAGTAGCTCGCTTGGGTCTCCACCATTGTCGGTTGAGGTTACGTCCCCACTATAATATGATTGTAGGATTGTATCTCATGCATCATGGCATAACATATTATTATATTACTCTTTGGCTACGTGCATTCCTTTCGTATAACTTGTCCCCTTGCCATGTTGTTTGGTCTACTATATTGTCATATGCATTGCATGCCCGCATACTTAGTTCATATTATGTGCTAACCCATACTTCTTCTACATGTTCTATGCATGTAGGGACCGGAGATGACTTCTATATTCCACCGGATGACGTGTGATTATCTTGAAGCCTATTGCTTGTGGTGATCTCTTTTGTTCAAGGGAAGTAACCACTTTCTATCTAGCTAGTATTGATTTTTCTTTTCTTTACTTATGTATTGAGGGTGAGCCTCAAACTATGTCGAGGCCCCGATAATCTTATGTAGAGGTTTGTTGGACAAACTAAACTCTTATACGTTGGATTGTATTTGTTGGATATTCTAACTATTGAGATATTATGATTTATGAGTTTTTTTATGGAAACGGTATTGATTATGCTTATGACTTGATATTGGGATTGTCTGTTGATTATGTGCTTATGTGGAAAGTCCCCTACCCCAGAATGCCTTCATAGCTTGAGTCCTACTTACCCGCCCCTCAGAGATAACTACTATGTGCTATGTGAAATCATGTTCATCCCATTCCCGACAACATCCCATAGCTTGAGTCCAAAGCCCCGTTTACTTTAGATCTTATGTGTTATATGCTTACTTCTGCGCTTCCAAACTGATGATGTGTGTGATGATAGTATGATGGCTTGATCGAGGACCTTCTGGTTCTCTTTCGCCATGTCACATCTAGGCCCCTTATCGGAGTCATGACAAAGATGGTATCAGAGTCCTAGGTTTGTAATGATCCTTAGAGTCCAACATGCTGCGTCAGTCAAAAATTTGTATCCATTTTTCCAGATATTATGCAGGCATTAAGATACATTTCAAGCGTGGATGATTAGAGTCTTATTCATGGGTGTGATGCGCGCCATGTCTATGAACAAGAGGCTATGACAATATTTTAGGAATTTCCTCATTTCATTTCTTCTTCATGTCGTGCCTTAAGATGTTACCATTGCTCTTTCTAAACTCTTGGTGTTCTTGTCGCTCTTTCGGAATATGCCTCCCAAAAGAGCTCTCTATACCCGTCAGGATCCATAAATTGTGGAACAAGCTCTTCGGGCACTAGTAGAAGAGCAGGTGTCCCATGTTGAGTTCAAGAATGTGGTATCCATGTTGGCCCAAGTTGTGGCCAACCAAGCTCGTCCGGTGAATCCCATGAACATTGGTACTCCGGCTTCATGGGTGAGGGATTTCACCCATATGAACCGTCTGGAGTTCTATGGATCTAAGGTTGATGAAGATGCTCAGGAGTTCATTGATGAACTCACCAAGGTGTTGACTATCATGGGTGTTGGATTAGAGGAGAAAACATATTTAGCGGCTTATTAACTAAAGGATGTGGCACAAGTGTGGTACAACCAATGGCTTGTTGAAAGAATGGTGAATACTAAGGTTGGATGGGAAGAATTCAATATGGCCTTCCTTGATCAGTTCTTTCCACTCGAGCTTAGAGAGGCTAAGATGACTGAGTTTATAAATCTCCGACATGATAATATGACAGTGAGGGACTATGCCCTTAAGTTCACCAAGCTTTCCAAATAGGCTCCTATGCTTGTGTTGGATCCCCGTGTAAGAATGCACAAGTTTATCTCTGGTGTATCAGATTTGGTTATGAAGGAGTGTCGAATGGCCATGCTTATTCGGGATATGCACATCTCGAGACTCATGACTTATGCTGAACAGATCGAGAGTGAAAAGCTAAAAGAGAGTAGGGTGCATGACGCTAAGAGGGCCCAGTTTGATTGTGGGTTCTCCAATGTAAAGGGTAGTGGTGGATTAGGCTGTTTCCAACAAGGCCAAGGTTCTAACATGAGAATTGCTAATCCTAAGGTGCCTCCTCGTGAAACACAGGTTGGGGTTGGTACCTGGTTTTCTCATTATGGTCAATGTAGGGGAAGCCATGCGGGTGAATGTAGAAGGGTCACAGTTGCTTGCTTCGGGTGTGGTAGCTTGGACCATAAAATCATAAATTGCCCAAAGAATGTGAAAAATGACCAAGTTTCTCTCAGTGATCAAGGGAAAAAAAATGCCCAGTTGGTGGTGCTTCTAGGAACAACCAATTTTATGCACATCATGCCCGCCAAGAAGTGAAGGATGCTCCGGACGTCGTGACTGATATGTTGAAAATCTTTAACTTTGATACTTCTGCTTTACTTGATCCGGGTACAAATTTATCTTTTGTAACTTCTCTGTGGGCTGTTAAGTTTGGTGAGAGTTCTGAAACCTTGAGGGAACCCTATTCAGTGTATACCCTCATGGGTGATTCTATTGTTACCCGAAAAGTGTATAGGGGTTGTCCCGTGTTGGTATTGCATAAAGTGTTCCCCGGTGACCTTGTCAAACTTGAAATGTATGATTTTGATGTAATTCTTGGGATAGATTGGTTGCATGCATCATATACCTCAATTGATTGTTGAACTAGGCAAGCCAAATTCCAAGTTCCTAATGAACCCGTGTTGGAGTGGAAGGGTAGTGATTCCGTAGTTAAGGGTCGGTTTATTTCCTACCTAAAATCCCCGAAGATTATTTGTAAAGGATGCATATATCATATTATACAGGTTAGAGATGTGGATGGTGAGTCACCTAGTCTTGAATTGATTTCGGTGATAAATGAGTTTCCCAATGTGTTTCCCGAGGATTTTCTCGGTATTCCTCCCGATAGATAAGTGGATTTTGGTATAGACCTTCTTTCGGATACTCAACCTATTTGTATCCTTCCTTATCGTATGGCCCCGGTGGAGTTGAAGGAACTGAAAGATCAATTGAAAGATATGTTAGAAAAAGGGTACATTAGACCAAGCATTTCACCTTGGGGTGCTCTCGTGTTGTTTGTGAGAAAGAAGGATGGGTCTCTCCGGATGTGTATTGATTAAAGGCAATTGAACAAAGTGACCGTTTAGAATAGGTACCCGTTACCTGGGATTGATGACTTATTTGACCAACTTCAAGGAGCTACTCATTTATCCAAGGTAGATCTTCATTCAGGTTATCGCCAATTGAAGGTGAGAGAGTGTGACATTCCAAAAATGGCCTTCCAAACTCGTTATGGGCATTTTGAATTTGTAGTGATGTCATTTGGGTTGACAAATGCCCCGGTGGTGTATATGGATCTTATGAATCGGGTGTTCAAGTCGTTCCTTGATAATTTTGTGGTGGTCTTCATTGATGATATTTTGATATACTCCCGTAGTGTACAAGAGCATATGGGTCATTTGAGGTTGGCTCTCCAAACTTTGAGAGAGAAGCAATTGTATGCCATATTTAGCAAGTGTGAGTTTTGGTTGAGAAATATTGCCTTCCTTGGTCATGTGATGTTCGGTGATGGCATCATGGTTGATCCTAAGAAAACCGAAGCGGTGAGGGATTGACTTAGACCATTGAATCCTTCGAATATTAGAAGTTTCCTTGGTTTGGCCGGTTGTTATAGATTGTTTATGGAAGGGTTCTCCTCTATAGCGTCTCCATTTAAAAATTTGACTCTAAAGAAAGCAAGGTTTGTGTGGACAAATGAATGTGAGGAGTGTTTCTATGTTTTGAAGGATCGACTTACATCGACTCCAGTTTTGACCTTGCTAAATGGGTTAGATGGGTTTGTGGTTTATTTTTATGCATCGCGTGTGGGTTTGGGTTGTGTACTCATACAACATGGTAAGGTGATAGCTTATGCTTCCCGACAATTGAAGGTGCATGAAAAAAATAACCCGACCCATGATCTTGAATTAATGGTGGTAGTGGTTGCTTTGAAGATATAGCGGCATTATTTGTATGGGGTTCACAATATGTGTTCACCCAAACGGACCTTAATTTGAGGCAAAGGAGATGGTTGGATGTAAAAACCCAAATATTTTTTGAAAGCTACTTATGGTTGGCATTCTATGATGTAATACAATCCATGGTTGAGTTTTGGTGGCCACGGGTTTAGTTTAAGAGGCAGAATGCAAATTGGGCTAGTTAGTGGCCTAGAGGGAATATTTTGGCAGTGTACTTCAAATAGTCATAACATTTGATATGGGATGAATCATGTGATCTACTACATATCAAATTGAAGCGCTTTACGTTATCTTTGCAACACAAATTTTTTCACTATATTTAGATATCAGATGAGGGAGATATGACCCAAACAGTGAGACTATCTAAAATTCAGAAGCCATTGGAGATAGGCTCAGAAACATAGCCAAGGCCATTTGCACGGAACGTGAAACATTACACGGTCCATATAGTGCCTCGTGTGATGTTCCAGTGAGGTTGGGGCTGCCAAGAACCACCCCTAAGCCAAGTGTAGGTTTACGGAACCTTTAACGGTTCGTTTGACACTTAACGAGCCGTCCACTATCCCGTGAAGTTGGATAGTGGCTAGGCCAAGGCTTGGGAAATCTTTTTGGGGTTAATTGAGGTTAGACGGTGGGTTACACGGCCAGTCACACCTTGAACAGACCATTTAAAGGTTCGTGAAGTGTAACAGAAAGTCCTCCGAGAGTTCGTGTGGAAAATTGGCTAAGTACAACTGGA
>JBCEWC010017018.1:0-12752 GCA_038996855.1 Solanum aculeatissimum
GAGTTAGGGTTCATAGGGTCTTCAAGGATGAAAGAGGATCCTTGAATCAAGTCCCACATACCTTAATTGCACCAAAATATTGCAAGGTCAAACTCGGTCAAGGTCTTTTTCCCCAAATTCTTCAAGCTTTCTTCAATGGAGTCTAAGAGGATTATAGAATTTCTAAGGAGAGTATAGGAGACTTGGAATGGAAGAATGAGGGTTAGGGGATTGATTTAGGGGTTTAGGAGACTTTAGGAAGTCTAAAAAGGGCCTACGGATCAAGCAAATTATGACTTAACCTTTGATGAGGCGGACAAAATTACTGCACGCAGGGTCAGACGGATGGACCAGATGGTCCATCCCACTTCTCATGGACCTTCAGACTGCTCATGCTCCATTCCTTAGCCCTTCAGGCTTACCACAACCTTGGAAAGGCATTGCCCCACTTGACGGACCACCAAACGGTCCGTTTGGGGTCACACAGACTGTGGGGTGGTCCGTGGATCTTTACTTGGTTTGTGGGGTGGATTGTGGCCACCCCATGCTCTCTGGACCACATCACGACACCCCTCATGGACCGTGGCCCTGCCCTTAGCCACCTTTCAGAGCCTATCTCCAACGTCTTCCGAATTTCAGGCAGTTCCACTGTTTAGGCGATATCTTCCTCATCCGAACTCCAAATTTAGTGAAACCAGTTGCGTTTTGAAGATATTTAAAATAGATGCAATTTTGTATGCAGTATCCCACATGGTTCAATACAAAACAAAAGTTATGATTCTTTGAAGCTCACTATCCAAACGACCTCTCTAGGCCCCAAAATGATCCATTTTGCGTTCAACCACTTAAACTCAACCCGTGGATACCAAATTTCAACCATGAAAAGTATAACATCATACAAGATCAACCATAAGTAGTTTTGGAAATTTTTGGGTTGTTACAAACATATACCTCATCTTATAATTTGTAAGTCAAATTCTAGAAATTATTTAATTTTCCATTTGCCCTGGGCACTTTCCATGATACTATATATGACTCATGGGTTCTTATACGAGTCGTAGACTTTCTTTTACAACATGACTATCGAAAAGCTATCAGTCTTTCAGTTTTCCAATCCAAGAAACACGAGGGGTGTAATAATGTCTTTACCCAAAAAAAACATCTTGAGGTAGAGGAGGTGGCTTGAATTGATCAAGGATTATGATATAAGAATCCTCTATCATACATTAAAGCTAATGTTGTTTTTAGTGCTCTTAGCAGGTTATCTCTGGGATCTACTACTCATGTGGGACACGAGAAGATGGAGTTAGCTAAAAGGTTCACGGGCTAGCCCAGTTGGGAGTTCAACTAGATGAGTCTGGTGAAGGTGGAGTATTGGTACATAATGGGACGTCATTATATCTAGTAGTGGAGGTGAAGGAGAAGCAAGACCCAAATTCTATTATACAAAATTAAAGGATAATATGCATAAGTAGAAGGTAATTGCTTTCACAAGAGGGGGAGATGGACTATTAATGTATCAAAGAAGATTGTGTGTTTCTAATATTGATGGCATGCAAGGGAGGATCATGGAAAAAGCTCATATCTCCAGATATTCTATCTATCCAAGGTCAATTAAGATGTACCATGACTTGAGAGAAGTTTATATATGGAGTGAGATGAAAAGATATATTGCTAAGTTTGTTTCAAAGTGCTTGAATTTCCAACAAGGTAAAGTTGAGCATCAAAGGCAATGTAAAGTAGCTTAGAACTTTGAAATTCCAGAATTAAAGTGGAAGATGATTAATATGGACTTCGTCGCAAGCTTACCGAGCTCTCATAGATAATAAGACTCGATTTAGGTGATGGTTGATAATATAACTAAGTTCACACACTTCTTGGTAGTAAAGACAATTGACACCGCAAACGATTATGCATAATTGTACATAAGAGAGATTGTTAGACTGTATGGAGTTCTTTTGTCTATCATCTCAGATAGATAAGGTCAATTCACTGCCTAATTTTTAGGTCTTTTCAGAAAGACTTAGGTTCGAAGGAGAACCTTAGAATTACTTTTAAACCTTATACTGATGGTGTAACGACCCCTAGTCTAGGATCCTAAGAGTGTAGAAAAATTGGTTTGAAAATGACCTAGAGTCAGTTCTACAAGGGCAATTTATGACCCATCGATTGAGGTATGACCTATATGTTGGTTCTTAGAACATGAACTTCAAGAAAGGAAAAATGTTTCTATGTGTGGGGTAACACACAAACCCATTGACAGCCGTGTAAAGGACTGCAGTTCCTAGATAGGGTGTAGATGGGACTATCAGACATGAAGAAAATTTAAAGTTTCTAGAAAGTGACCTATGAGTTACCAGCATGGCCAATAGGATAATATACGATCTGTAGAAGCCCTTAATGGATAGGGTCCAAGAAAATAAGAAAAAAGGCTAAGTGTGGAAGGACTCTACGAGTCCAACCATGACCCATAGATTGAACGACAGTCCATAAAATAGTTTCATGGTTTAGAGTTCAGCAAACTAGTTTCAAGAATTTCAAAAACGTTAACAGCATGAGTAGGACGTATGGTCCATAGTTCATTCCACAACCCATAAACGAGCTTCTGTAGGATCAAATTTGACAATTTTAATGAGGGGTAATTTGGTCATTTTTGTCATTCTTATTCCTAAACTATGTTGTTTTTGGGATCAAAGTGGCCCTAAACCAACCCTTAAAGCCCTAGGACCCCAATTCAATCCTCCATTCTTCCATTCTCAATTTTCTCTAAGGCAATACTCTCTCAATAAAAGGACAAGGCAAGGCTAGGGTTTCAAATTTCTTCACAAAGGTTCCAAGTTTGTTCTTACTAAGTCTTCTAAGGTATGTGAGTTGATTTGTGGGTGTCCTTTCACGCACAAAGTCTTTATTAATGTATTTTACCTTTTCTTTAAGTTCCTTCAAGTTAATATGCATTCTTATGATGATTTCATGATACTTTATGTCGCTAAATGATATTAATTATGTCTTATGATATTAATGATGTCTTATGATATTTTACTAAGTATATGCATACATTTAATTTATTAATGATGACCAAATGATGAGTTATTTCATTGACAAGATGTTGGGCTATTTTACATGTTTCCAAAAGAGTATATTTTCATGATTTATATGATTTATGATTGTTCCATTATAAAAGCCTATCCTACCTAGTTTTCAAGAAACGTTTGACATGAATTATGATGATGATTAGAACACCAAAGTTAAGTTTTAAAGTTATGATTTGTCAAAGATATAAGCATGTTAATAATTTACCTAACAATGTTTAAGAAGGCCCCTTAGATGATGGGAAAATACTCACTTGGAAGTTCCTAAGTTCGAGTGTCATGACCCAAAAATGGATTGTGACTAAAGAAGAATGAAATAAACCAGAAACCATCATAACATAACATCATATATCCCAAAACCTGGAGTCATGAGTACAAGAGCATCTATAGTGGTATGAAAGGTAAATATAACTGTCTAAAATTGAAACACAAAGATGTCTCATGTCTGATAAAAGACTAGAAGGAAATAGTAAAGATAATCCCAAATATCCATGACAACTCAAAATGTAAGGACCTGGACTTTGGAAAATCTTGTTGATACGATGTACACTGATTTTGAACTCATATTCGGTGGTTTATGGTCATCATGAGTCTCCCTTATGTAGCGATGTTCAAAAGGATTACATTGGTAAGCTTTTTTTAAGAACTGTTGGAAGGATCAACTTTAACTGGTCATATCTCTTAGCACATGAAGAACTGGGTGGTCTATAACTTGTAAAATTGAAGCTCTTTGAGTTAGATTTCCAACGCATCCAGTTTCACTTGATGGATGGAGAAGTTATGTCCATTTTTGTAAAGCACGTCTGTGTAGGGATTGTGTTTGGAATTTTGGCTAAGGCAAGGCACCAGGAGACCCCAATGGGTCATGTGCCACTAAATGGTCTATGTGAGGGTCTCGTGTGATCTCTCACGAGTTGTGGTGAGGTGTTTTGTGAAGGTCTCATCCTAAATAATGACTCTAAGTATAAAGTTACCATTTCGGAACTCGCGTCACGTAGAAGGACACCTTCACGACCTGTATGCCATGAGATGGGTCATGAGGCCTTAAGTGGGAGCCATCTTCGTCTAGATGTTTGACCAAGGTCAGCTCCACGGACCAGTACACGGTTAGCACATGAGCCGTATGGCGCCTTGACGGGACCCCTAACAACCTTTTAAGGCTCATTTCATTAATGGTTTATTTGTAATTTTGGTGATTTTCTAAGGTCAGTTATGATTTCATAAGCCCTCCTAAACATCTTAAATGACCTATACTGCTCTACTCCTATTCAAATTTATTTCAAACACTTAGAATATTCAAACTCTCTCCTCTAAAAGCTTCTTTCAAGTGTGGCTTAAAGGTTCAACTTGGGAATTGAAAGAGGTCTTCTTCTTCATTCATTTTTCTTCCAAATACTTCTAGTTACCTAAGGTATGTGAGATTAATTCATGGTCCTCTTTCAACATGAAGACCCAATAGATTTTCTACACTTTAAATTATGAATTTCAAGCTTTAATTAATTATGGGTCTTTAAATTTGTTTATGATTTGATTAAATTAACGTATGGGCTGTATTTTGTTGTTGATTTTAAAGTGATTTAAGCCCTAATTTAATGGTTTGCATTGTTATTATAAAGGTCCAATTATGCATTTCCCTTTAAGCTTTTAATATAAACATGGGTAGTTTAGTTTATGATTTAATTATGGACTTCTTTGTGATTTAAGAATGAATCTATCCTATCATGATGTTTTAAATGTGAATCTATATTGCCCATGTTATTCCATCATCATTCATAGCATTTTCATGTATGAACATTGATTTTATGAAGCTTTTGATATGGGCTAAGATCCAATGATGTTTATGACTATGTTTTCAAGCAAAGAATGGGTATGACAAGGTTGGCTCTTTGAGCAACTATGGATGTTTACACCATTAAGAATTATAAGAAAGGAGCTATTCCTATAAATGAAAGTATGTTATGAAGTATTATTTTGATTTTAGGTCCAAGTATGCATGGTTATGTTTCATATACTTACCCTCTTTTCAAAAGCACTTATGTATATATGTATCCTTGTAGGATGAAGGCTTAGCATTAAGTGATTGGAAGAAGGGAGGACTATCCCCAAGGGTCCTCACTCCTTTTCCGTCAAACTATGTGCCTAACATAGGAATGCTTATGCCCATTTTGGGATGATTAAGCATGGATATACCTTTGGCCAGTATGTCACCTCTTTTTACGTTGTACGGTAGACGATGTATTTCCAAGTTATAGCTCACTTGATCTTATGTCGGTTGAGGGCCCATCCCTGCTATGTTATATATTATTGCATTCATGCATCATGAATTTCATGGCATATTGATATTTTATTCTTCCTATATAATTCTTTCTTCCAAATTAATTGATTTTAGTGTCATTAGACTCGTTATGCGATTGTCATTCCATGTTTGAATAGATTTTGGTGAGTTGGAGTACCGAAGAAGGGGGAAAGTGGCAATTGTGACTTTGTTAGAGACTTTATTTGAGGAAAGTGAACTTCTTACCTTTTGTTAAGTATGGATGAACCTTGTATGCTCCTATGTGTGTGAAATTAAGTACTTTAGGTGGTAGAATTGTATCACCGTAGGTTGGACCGTGTCATTTTGGATAGAATAATTATTTATATGGGAATTTATTTGACTTGTAATTTAACTGTAGAATCGTGATCTATATGATCTTGTGAATTATTCGATATGGATAGTGGAATGATGCTTATATTGTGATATGATTTATATATTGATACTGTGGTGATATTGAACTTCTATAGGCATCTTGCATATTTCATTACCTTGAGCATGCCTCTTTGTCATTATTATGTGCATTACTTGATGATCCATTGATGATGGAAAGACAAAGAAAAATGGTTTCGAGAGATATTATGGTCTATGCATGGCCCCAATAATATTGCGATACTGGTGTCATGAGCCGAGGACATTGTGGGCCATGATAACAGATACATGGTCCTTGTGCGGCCCTATGGGTTCTGACTGAGGGTGACAACCTTATCTGATCAACGGATGTGTACTCTAGGGAAAACATGCATCACAATTATTTGACATTATATTGCAAGATATACACCTCATGGCATTCACTTTATCTCACATCATATTTGGTTCATAATATTGTATGTTGTATACTTACCTTATCCCTATTTGTGAATAAGTGTTGGATCTACTTGTATTCTTGTGTATTGAGATATCATGCCAGATAATGAGTTTATCTATATTATTGTGATTTTTATACTATATTATACTAGGACTTTTTTGAGTACAGGGTTGTAGTTTAGCGGATTATGGTTGGGATTTAAGAAGTTTCTTGTGTTCTTCATTACTATACTTTAGGTTAGTTCTATTTTTCTGAGTACCCTGTTGTTTGGTGCTCACCCTCTTGCTTTTTATTTTTTATAGGTTGTGAGCCCGATCCATTTTTTTAGACTTCTCTTTTACTAGAATCAAGCTTCTGAATGTTCCTTGCGGTAGCTGCTTGAGTCTTCTATACATAGAAGTTTGTATATGTGACACCAGTTCTTAGGATGGTTGTAGTTGTTTTCTTCTGCATTTATGTATCTTATTAGATTGTTATCTTTCGTGTTTACTAATTTGTTAAGTTTTTAGGTTTTGGGCTGACTTGCCTTGGTGGGTTAGTTGGGTGTCATCACACCTGGATTTTGGGTCGTGACAATTTGGTATAAGAGCCAGGTTCATAGGTCTCACATGTGTATAAGCCCAGTCGAGTAGAGTCCTAAGGATCGGTGTGGAGATGTCTGTTACTTATTCTTGAGAGGCTACGGAGACTGTCAAGAAATTTCCTCTTATTCTTTCAGTTCCTGTCATGCGTGGTTTGCAATTTTATCCATCTCTAGAGAGATAACAGACTTAAAAAATGAATTTGTGGTAAGCCTTGAATTGCCTTATATTTCGAAAAGTTGAGTATAGCTGAGGTTGAGATATGTCAAAGGTAAGGTATCAGAAGGTGAAACTGAATTGAAGAAGCAACACTGAGATCTCTTGAGAAGGGGATTCATACACCCTAGTATGTCTTCATGGGGTTCCCCTGTCCCATTTGTGAAGAAAACGGATGGTTATATGAGAATGTATATCAATTATAGACCATTGAACAAGGTGACAGTTAAGAACATGTTCCTCTTCCTAAGATTGATAACCTTTTTGACTAGCTTCAAGGTGCAATGGTATTTATTTTCTGGATTGATTTAAGATCCAGATATCATCAACTAAGATTCAGGGCTTCTGACATTCCTAAGATAGCTTTCCAGACTAGACATAGGCACTATGAATTCTTTGTGACGTCTTTAGGGATGACCAATGCCCCAGCCACATTTATACAGTTGATGAATGATCTACTTCGACCATATTTGGATTCCATATTATTATTTTCACCGATGATATATTGGTTTACCCCAACACCAAAGAGGATCATGAAAAACACTTAGGGATTTTACCATAGAGGCTTAAACAGGAGAGGTGATATACCATGTTTTCCAAGTATGGGTTTTAGTTGAGTTTGGTGGTGTTTCTCTACCATATTTTATATTGAGACGATATTCAGGTTAATCCAACACAGATTGAGGTGATTCAGGGTTTGACCAAACCTACTTCAACCCCTGAGATTCATTGGTTTTGTGGGCCTAACAGGTTATTGCAGGCGATTGTTTGGGGCCTTTCTTCTGTAGCAGCTCCACTGACTAGCTTACTCAGGAGAATGTGATATTTCATTGGTATGATGAGTATCAAGAAATCTTCCAAAAGATCAAATATTTGTTGACTACAACTATTATTTCAATATTGCCTGAGGAGGGGGTTGATTTTACACTCTAATGTGATGCTTCAGGGGTGGTGTAGGTGGTGTGTGATACCAAAAGGAAAGGTTATTGCTTATGCTTCTAGACAACTGAAGACCCACGAGAAGAACTATCCTACTCATGATTTGGAGTTAGCTATAGTTGCGTTTATATTAAAGTTATGGCATCATTATCTATATGGAGTCCATTAGGAGATCCTTGCTGATCATCGTAGTCTATAGTGTATCTTCAGTCAGCGAAATCTAAATCTGAGGCAGAGAAAGTGGAATGAAAATCTAAAGAATTTTGATGTGACTATTTTATATCACCAGACGAAGCCCAATATGGTGGCAGATGCTTTGAGTAGATATGCTTCTCGTATGGGGATTCTAGCAACTATTCGAGTTGAGGAGTGATCCTTAGCTAGAGATGTTTAGAAGTTGTCCAATGGATTAGTAAGATTTTAGATTTCAGCATCGATGGTGGTACTTTCCTAGTCTGCTAAATATTTTGGTCATTTCGTTAACGTGGCTTAGTGTGTTTAGAGGAATATCTATGTTATTGGTGCAATAAATATGGGATTACAATTGTTAAGTTGTAAAATAAGGGTTGCTTAGTATGGATAGAGGATGAATTTGTACCCATTGAAATTAGAATCTCTACTAAGTCTTCTTGGAGTGGATATATAGGATGAATGATCATGATACAAATGATATGGCGGTGTCTATGTCTATTTGGACAGGCTATGGGTTGTGTTGCTTCTGCTAGCCATCTAGTCTGTGGAAGGAGGTATACTGCTTTTTGAGAGATAAAACCAATTTGATTATGTAGGATAACTGTTCTATCAGACAAAAATATGGATTATTTGAGCACGAACTTTTCAGAGGGTATGATGTATTCTAGAGGTGAATCTAGTGGGACTTCTGATATGGTGTGGGTAATATACAAGGATGGAGGTATTGTTCTTCTACTGTGAACTCTAGTTACTAAAGGAGTTATCAGTTGTTTCACTTAATTGGAGTTTAGTACTACCGTCAGATTTTGAGAGAACTAATTAGTTGTTACTATGAACACATGGGTTTGAGATCGGTCGTAAGATCGGTCATAAGAAAATTCATACTGGTGAATCTTGGAATGGGTATTGATCTATTTAAGTATGGGTTTTACCTCAGAGATCTATATGGGGATTGGTTAATTCATTGTGAGCCAAGGGAAGCATGTTGACATTGAGATAACAAGCATAACTAATGAGGTTTTGAAAAGTTCACTTGTATAATCACAATTGGGAATGTTAGAAGGAAAGTACATATGGATAATTGATTGAGTCAATAGATTTGGTTGGTATCACATGGAATTGGGTTACCATATAACCTCTAAGTTCAGCTTTGAAGAATGGCATGGCTTAGGTTACTTTTTTTACCATTGGATAATATGGTTACACTTGTATCAGTGGGGTTAGGAGACTATTGGGTAAGATATGAGAAGGAAGCCTATAGCGGTTGGCTTAAATATAAAAATGGGTTTCTTTATGGCTTCCGATTTAGTGATTGATACGACTTTGGCTGCTAATGACGGGAATAATAAAGTCATGAGTTAGTGATTAATGACGAACTAGAGTATGCAATCTATAAAGATCTTCTAGGTATGGATTAATTATGATTGAGAAAGGAATCAGTTGCATAGTGTGAACCAAGATCTAGGATTTCTTGGTAATTTGCATTCGTGATAGTTGATTCAATCAAGGTATGAATTAGTCAGGTAATAAGATGATTGATTATGTTGGCTACTGAGCACTTTGAAGGGGGTTTGAGCATGGCTTTGATTGTGAATTTTGTTATTTTAATAGTGAAAGAACTTAATGAAGTTGCATTTGGATAGTTGGTGTGAAGTAAATGCAATATGTTGTGGAGTTTTCCAAGTGATAATGATAATAAATGGGTTAGGAGCGAGTACATGAGCTGTAGGCGTCAAGAGTTTGAGTGTTTAGGATGCAGTCATGAGTAAGTGTTAAGCGTTCGAATATCCTTGCAGCATTGGCGACAGATAGAAGTCAAGTAAAGTAAAGGAGAATAAACTTCATGCTTAGAGCCATGGCTCAGGGTTGTAAATAGTATGGGTTTTTCACTTTGATTTTATGTGATAATGTGAGATGGACGTACCCACCACCGAATTATGAAAGATTATTAACTACCTTTCAAGAAGCTTCGTTTGGGTTGAATGACAAACATTGATGCGTGAGAAATTTTGTATTTCATGTTAGGTTGGATTGCTTAATCATGACAGGTGACTCATGAAAGCATTACAACAAGAATTTATGATTTTTATGTGTCATTGATGATTTTTGAATCGGATGGATACTACTCTGTTGATGGAAGTTATGGGTTATGTAGATACTTAGTGGTAAATAAAGGTTACATGCTTATGGTTACATAGAATTCATAAGGTGATCGAGAATTTCTTAAGTTGGCATGAGAGAACGAGTGTTTGAACGGATTAAATGTGATTGGGGTAGATATTTGATAGAATAATCACAGCTTATAGAAAAGGCACCATACTTAATTCGCCTACTGTTCCAGTATTCGGGCAATGTTATTTGAGGTTTTATAAGCTTGGGAATGGTTGTTTTTCCTATTAATTATCTTTCTTTGGGTTAGATTTAATTGGATTCTCTCTTACGAATATGTGCTATCAAAGTATATGAATTGCACAACTTAAATTCGGGTAGGATTATGTTAAGAGGACATAACTTGGATGGGGTTTGTGATGATTTGTATGTTGCAATTGGCTGTGATTAGTTCAGATTGACTCTTGGCCTTCAAAGGAAACAAATCTGACTTGCCTTATGGTCTCGTGGGTGGATGTTCATTTTGATGAGTACACTGTGGTATGAGGGAGTTGGTTCAAGTTTGGTTCATTGGCTAGTTTCTGGCTTGGTAATTACTCTTGGAGGGTAGAATTTCATGTTGGTTCATAAGTCTTATTTTTTATAGTACTGCCTGATGGTATGTCTCTTGGAAATGAGGTTAATTGGAAGCAGTTCATGACTTTGAGAATGATATTTCAGACTCTTTGTTACTTCTATGGAGACTCCTCCCTTTTCTTTATGTTTGAGGACGAACATGATTTTTAGTGGTGAATGATGTAATGACCCTGAAGGTCATTTTTGGAATTTTGGACTTAATTATCATTTTGCTCTTCCTGAAAGTTACCTTGCATCATTTTTAGATAAGTCTAAAAGTCAAATTTTGAAAATCTTGTAAAAAGTTGGAGTTTAGCAAAAGAAAGAGTTTTAGAATGCTTTAAGTTAGAAATTTTGAGTTTTGAGATCATTTTGAGTTTCAAGTGTTAGAATATGATTCTGTCGATTCTGTTAGTTTTGGAATGCGGAATCTGATCTAGGAGAACTTGTAGAACTAAATTTGGCATTAAAAAAAGGAGATTTTAGGTACAAAGTTACATTTTTAGTTCATTTTGGATCATAGTTTTAACTTTGGTCAACATTCGGAGTTTAGAAGCTTGTATCAAAATTCCACAAGTTCTAGTGGTTCCAAATGATGAAACTAAAGCTAGAAATGCTTTCGTTGTAATTTTCATTGCTAGAAATACATTCGTTGGTAACTATGTTGTAGCCATGAAAATTACAACAAACACATTTCTAGTATTAGTTTCATCATTCAGAACCACTAGAACTTATGGAATTTTGATACAAGCTTCCAAACTCTGAATGTTGACCAAAGTCAAATTTATGATTCAAAATGAACTGAAAATATAACTTTGTACCTAAAATCTTTGTTTTAAAGCCAAATTTAGTTATGCAAGTTCTCCTACACCAGATTCCGCATTTCAGAACTGACAGAATCGACAAAATCAGATTTTGACACTTGAAACTCAAAATGACCTCAAAACTCAAAATTTTCAACTTTAAGCCTTCTAAAACTCTTTGTTTTGCAAAACTTCAACTTTTTACAAGATTTTCAAAATCCTACTTTTAGACTTATCAAAATATGATCCAAGACAACTTTCGGGAAGGGAAAAATGGTAATTAAGCCAAAATACTAAAAATCACCTTCAGGGTCATTACACGATCAAACCAATCTTGATCCACAGTGAATCAATGTCCAACTTTTGAGACATAACCTCTATCCTACACTGGCAACGTAGTTTATAGGTTAGCGTTGTTATCTACTCATGTCTATATCGGTACTCATTTCATGATCCAGATAGGGGCCTAGATGTGACATAGCGAAGGAGAACCCGAAAGTCCTCGATCAAGCCACCATAGCATCATGACACATCATTGGTTCGGAAGCGCGGAAGCTAAACACATAAGCTCTAAGGGATTTGGGACTTGGGACTGAAGCTATGGGGATGTTTTCAGGAATGGGACAAACATGTATACACATAGCACATAGAAATAATCTCTAAGGGAATGGGTGAATAGGATTCTACTATGGGGGCACACAAGGATTATGGGACATTCCACATAAGCACATATTCATTCACAATTCCCAACATACAAGTCATAAGCATGATAAGAGAGCATTATAATAATTAAAGCTAAGTAGCATCGTATTATATAACCAAATGTTTAACATAACAAGTCATCATACAAGAGTCTAAAATGGTCCAACAAGCCTCTACATGGATGAACGGGGCCTCGACAAGTTTGAGGCTCACCCTCAAAACAAAAGCAAGTAAATGAAATAACATAAGATAGGTAGAATAGACGGTGGCTATTTCCCTTGAACAAGAGGGCTCACCACTAGCACAGTCTTCAATCAAGAATCAAGAATCGTCCGGTAGAATGTAGATATCGTCTCCGGTCCCTACATGGTTAGAACATGTAGACAAGGAATATGGGTTAGCACA
>JBCEWC010017019.1:0-12752 GCA_038996855.1 Solanum aculeatissimum
GCTATGATGGCTTGATCGAGGACTTTCGGGTTCTCCTTCGCCATGTCACATCTAGGCCCCCTATCCAGGTCGTGACAATATGTTAGTAAAGTCAGTAGAGAAATTTGTTTACCTATCAGACATGGAAATTTAAAAATCCTAGTTTGTTAGATAGTGATATCAATTTTTTCGAAACTCAATCTGTCAATAGGCAAAGTGTAACGATCCAATTTTTTTTAAACTTTATAGTGGTTGATCAAGGTCTGTTGTGAACTAGTTATGGTTGGTGAGAGATGTTCATGGGTGATTCTTAAGTGGACACATTCCAAGGAGTCAAGTTGGTTGGGTTTTGCATGAGGTCGTGCAGCAGGGCTGAATTTGAATGGCCATATCTTATGGTATGAGATGAACTGTGTGGGCCATGACCCATCCAATTGAAGCTCTTCGAGTTATCTTCTCAACACAATTCGTTTCACTCAAATCAGAGTTGGTATGTGGAAGTTATGGCTTTGGAGGTAAGACTGTCTATGCACGAAAACGTTCTGGAAAAGGGAAGGCAATATTGGCTAAGTCAGGGTCTCACGGATGGACCAAGGACTGTGTGGGGGTTTACGGCTCATGAGCCATTCGTGGAGTTGTCCAGTGTGTACCCTTGATCATGGACCAAGCCCCCGAACCAAGTGAGGCTCCACGGACCACTTCACCATCCGTGTGATGCCTCACAGTTCGTGGGGGCACCCGTGGAGTGGTCCAGAGAGTTTCTTGGACCCTGGGCCAGGACTTCGAGCCAAGTGAGGTTCCACGTACCAGTTCGGGGACCGTATGATGCCTCATGGCCCGTGAGTCAGTCCGTGGAGTGGTCCAAAAAGTTTCCAAGATTTGCAAGCCAAGGTCATGACCAAGTGTAGCCACACGGTCGAGTTCACGGACCGTGGGCCGTTGTTGGGTCTGTGTAACTGTCTTACGTCTCTAGTTCCCAGTTATTTTCTCCATTTCATTAATGGTTAAATTATAATTTTAATAGATCCTATGGTCGTTTTAGTCTTTCTAAACTCTCCTAAAACCCCTGAATTGAACCCTAATCACTCTTAATTAATTCAACCTCTTGAACCTCTTCAAATTTTCTCTCAACCTCCATTGAAGGCAAGCTTGGGAAGTTGGGGAATTTCAATTCTTCTTCAGAATCTTCTTATTTCTCTTGGTTAATTCAAGGTATGTGGGCTTGATTCATGGTTTCTCTTTCAACCATGAAGACCCAAAACCTTTTTCTTTAATTTGATAAATTTTGATTTCTTTGAAAATGGGTCTTTAAGATTATGAATGATTTACTTGAAATTGAATTGTGGGTTGTGTTAATTTATTAATTTCAAAGTGGATTGAGCCCCTAATTGATGAATTCCATTGATTTTATGATGTTTCAAAAATGCATGTCCCCTTGGTTCTTCAATTCAAGTATGGGTATTAAGGACTTTGCTTTAAATTGATGATTTCATTATGCTTTGGATATGAACTTCTTGTATTGATGATTTAAATGATGATATCCAATACTCATGCTACTCTTGATCATCCATGCATTCCATTTATGAGCATAAAAGGCTTTGATATGATGAAGCTCTTGATAAGGGCTTGACCCTCATATTATGATATGATATGACTTGGTTTGATAAGATATGGGAATTGACTAAATGTGATCACATAAAGTCTATGTTATGACTCTTTAAGCAATTATGGGCGTTTACACCATTATGATATGATATGATATGTTATATAGATGAGTTACTCCTATTGCATTGGTTTTGGAATTTCTTGTTTAGCTTTGAGCCTAAGTATGGAAAGACTTGAATTATGATTTGGCTTATAGCCCAATTATGCATTGTTTTGAACGAAAGGTAAAATCTCCATTTTGAAGGCTAAATATGTATATGTATTTCCGTGGGATGAGACTTAACACCGAGGGATTGGAGTCGGGCTGGACTATCTCCAAGGGTCCATACTCCTTTCCGTCAAACCATATGGCACCATGGGTTATCTCCCTTGATGGGATTGACTTGTTATGTATCCTCTTTCTTAAGGGTTGACTAGGGATCTACCTGGAAAGTAGTTCAATTCCAAGTAGTAGCTCGCTTGGTCTCTCATGTTATCGGTTGAGGTCATATCCCCTCTATGATATGTAGGTTTGCATTCATGCATCATAACATGACATGGCATATTGTTATGATATTTATTCCCTTGGCTATGTGCATTCCTTCCGTACCAATGTATGCCCTTGTCATCTAGTCTGGTTATAGGATCATGTTCACGTGCATGGCATACCCGCATACTTAGTGCATTATATGTGCTAACCCATACTCTTTATCTACATGATCTAACAATGTAGGGACCGAAGGCGACTTCCTTCCACTGTTGGATGTCTAGTGAAGACTTTGAAGTGTTGCTTGTGGTGAGCCCTGTACTCCAAGGGAAATACCCAATTTCATCTACCTTATGTCTTTAGTTTATGTTCCTTTATCTTATGACGTGAGGGTGAGCCCGGAATATGTCGAGGCCCCGTCTCATCTTATGTAGAGGCATTGTTGGACATATCGAACTCTGTTGTACATTATGCTATGTGTTAATTGTAATGATATGGCTATCTATGTTCGGCGATGATTCTTATGTTATACTTTTGTTTCTGCTTATGTTATTGTGATTGTTGGATTGGGAATGTGCTTATGTGGAAATTCCCCAACCCTTCTTGCCCCCATGGCATGAGTCATACTTACCCGCCCCTTAAAACGTAATTGCTATGTGCTTTGTGATTCATGCTTATCCCATTCCCGGCGACATCCTCATAGCTTGAGTCCAAAGCCCCAAAATTCCTTAGACTTATGTTTTATTTGTTACTTTTACGCACTTCCGAGCCAATGATGTGTGTGATGATGTTAAGATGGCTTGATCGCGGACTCTCGGGTTCTCCTTCGTCATGTCACATCTAGGCCCTACTCTCGGATCGTGACAAAGATGGTATCAAAGCCCTAGGTTTGTAAATGATCCTCGGAGTCCAACATGCAACGTCAATTAGACTTGTTCATGCATGTGATGCGTGCCATACCTATGAACAAGGGGCTATGACGATGTTTTAGGAATTTTCTCACTTCATTGTCCCTTATGTTGTGCTGTGAGCTATTTTGAAAGGTTCCTGAAATGGGGTGTTCTTGTTACTCTTTCAGAAGATGCCTCCAAGAAGAGATCCCCTCCCTAGACAGGCTCCTGTCTATGAGGAACAAGTCCCCTGTGAGCCTGTGGAAGAACAAGTGACTCACGTCGAATTTCAGAATGTGGTGGCTATTTTGGCCCAAGTGATGACTAATCAAGCCCGGCCAACTAACCCCATGAATGGTCGCACTCCAACTTCTAGGGTGAAATACTTCACCCGGATGAACCCTCCAAAATTCTTTGGTTCAAAGGTTGATGAGGATGCCCAAGAGTTCATTGATGAGCTCGCGAAAGTGCCAACTATTATGGGTGTCAATTCTGAGGAAAAAGTTAAGTAGGTTGCGTATCTGTTGAAGGATTTAGCTCAAGTGTGATAAAATCAGTGGTTGGTGGAAGGAACTGAAGATGTTAAGGTTGGTTGGGAGGAGTTCAAGATGGCTTTTCTGGACCGTTTCTTTCCCCTTGAACTTTGGGAAGCCAAGATGACTGAATTTATCAATCTTTGGCAAGGTAGCATGTCTGTGAGGGATTATTCCCTCAAGTTCACTAAGCTCTCAAAGTATACTCCCACGTTAGTAGCGGATCCCCGTGCAAGGATGCAAAAATTCATTTCTAGTGTCTCTAACTTGGTCTAGCTTATTGATACATTCGAGAAAACTTTACTTGAATCCATTTAATTTTCTTATTGCTTTCTCGAAAAAGTGATTCGATTGATGGGATTTGGTATGATTGTGAAAGAGTCTCGTACCGCCATACTTATTCGAGATATGGACATCTCTAGGCTTATGACTTATGCCGAACAAATTGAGGGTGAGAAGCTCAAGAAGAGGAGGGTGAATGACTCCAAAAGAGCCCGATTTGATGGTGGATTCTCTAACCCTGGGGGTGGTGGCGGATTTGGTCGATTCCAACAAGGCCAAGGTTCGAACATGAAGCTTGCTAATCCAAGAATGCCTCCTCCTAAGGCAAATGTTGGGGGTGGTCCACGAGCTCCCCATTATGGCCAGTGTGGGGGAAACCATTTGGGTGAGTGCAGGAAGGCTTAGGGGGCTTGCTATGGGTGTGGAAGTATGAATCACAAGATTTTCGACTGTCGAAAGAACACAAAGAAGGATCAAGTGGCTCCAGGTGGTCAGGGGCAGCCGAAGGCCCAGGTTGATGGTGCTCCCAGGAACAATAGGTTATATGCTCTTCATGCCCGACAGGAAGTAGATGAGGCTCCGGACGTCGTGACTGGTATGTTAAAAGTCTTTAATTTTGATGATTATGCTTTACTTGACCCGAGTGCAAATTTATCTTTTTTGACTCCTCTATTGGCCGTTAAATTTGGTTTGAGTCCTGAAACTCTGAGGGAACCTTATTCGGTGTATACTCCCGTGGGTGAGTCTATCATTGCCCAAAAAGTGTATCAAGGTTGTCCTGTTTCTGTTTTGCATAAAGTTTTCCCTGGTGACCTGGTAGAGCTAGAGATGTATGACTTTGATGTTATTCTTGGGATGGATTAGTTGCATGCCTCATATGCCTCAGTTGATTGTAGAACTAGGCAAGTCAAATTCCAAGTTCCTAATGAGCCTATATTGGATTGGAAGGGTAGTGATTTCATGGTTAGGGGTCGTTTTATTTTCTACCTCAAAGCTCGAAGAATGATTTGCAAGGGATGCATCTATCATATTGTAAGGGTTAGAGACGTGGAGGGCGAGTCACCTACGCTTGAATTAGTTTTGGTGGTTAATAAATTTCCCGATGTGTTTCCTGAAGAGTTGCTTGGCATTCCTCCCGATAGAGAAGTGGATTTTGGCATAGATCTTCTTTCAGATACTCAACTTATTTCCATTCCTTCTTACCATATGGCTTCGATCAAACTAAAGGAGTTGAAGGATCAGTTGAAGGACTTGTTAGAGAAGGGTTGCATTAGACCAAGTATTTCACCTTGGGATACTCCCGTATTGTTTATGAGGAAGTAGGATGGTTCACTCCGAATGTACATTGACTATCGACAGTTGAATAAGGTGATCGTCAAGAATAGGTACCTGTTGCCCAGAATTGATGACTTTTTTGATCAACTCCAAGGGGCTACCCATTTCTCTAAAATAAATCTTCATTCGGGTTACCATCAGTTGAAAGTAAGGGAGTGTGATATTCCAAAGACGTCTTTCCAGACTCGTTATGGGCATTTTAGATTTGTGGTGATGTCGTTTGGTTTGACCAATGCTCCGGCGGTGTTTATGGATCTCATGAATCAGGTATTCAATCCATTCCTTGATAGTTTTGTGGTGGTGTTCATAGATGACATCCTGATTTACTCCCAGAGTGAGCGGAAGCATATGAATCACTTGAGGTTGGTGCTTCAAACCTTGAGGGAGAAGCAGTTGTTCACCAAGTTTAGCAAGTGTGAGTTTTGGTTGGAAGAGGTTGCATTTCTTGGCTAAGTGGTGTCACGTGATGGTATTAAGGTTGATCCTAAGAAAACCGAAGTGATGAAGGATTGGCCTAGACCCGTTGACCCCTTCGGATATTCAAAGTTTTCTTTGGTTGGCCGATTACTATTGGAGATTTGTCGAAAGGTTTTCTTCCATTGCATCCTCGTTGACTAAGTTGACTCAGAAGAAGGCTAAGTTTGTGTGGTCAAGTGAGTGTGAGAAGTGTTTTCAGACCTTGAAGGATCGGCTCACATAGGCTCCTGTTTTGACTTTGCCCAATGGGTTAGATGGGTGTGTGGTGTATTATGATGCTTCGCGGATTGGGCTAGGATGTGTACTTATGCAACATGGTAAGGTGATAGCTTATGCATCTCGGTAATTGAAGGTACATGAGCAAAACTATCCGACCCATGATCTCGAGTTGGCGGCGGTGGTGTTTGCTCTAAAGATTTGGAGACGTTATCTATATGGGGTTCATGGGGATGTATTCACCAATCACAAGAGATTTTAATACGTGTTCACCCAAAGGGATCTTAACTTGAGACAAAGGAGATGGTTGAAACTTCTCAAGGATTATGACATGAGTGTCCTTTATCATCCCGGCAAGGCGAATGTCATGGAAGATGCCTATAGTAGGCTATCTATGGGGAGTGTGTCACATGTGGAAAAAAGAGATAGTAAGGGACATACACCGTTTGGCTAGATTGGGTGTTTGACTGACCGACTCGGAAGATGGTGGTATTCTTGTTCAAAGCGGATTCGAGTCTTCGGTGGTGGCTGATGTTAAGTAAAACAAGATTTAGACCCTTCGTTGGTTGAGATAAAGAAGTTGGTTGTCGAGGAAAAGATTGAGGTTTTCTCGCTAAGGGGAGATGGAGTGCTACGGTATCAAGACCGATTATGCGTACTGAATGTCGACGACCTAAGGGAGGTTATCATGAGTAAAGCTCATAATTCCCTATATTCTATTCATCCGGGGTCCACTATGATGCATCGGGATTTGACGGAGTTGTATTGGTGGCACGATATGAAGAAGGACATAGCTAAGTTTGTGTCGAAATGTCCGAATTTTCAACAAGTAAAGGTGGAACACCAAAGGCTCAGTGGCTTGACTCAAGATATCAAAATCCCTACTTGGAAGTAGGAAGATGTGAACATGGACTTCGTAGTTGGGTTATCCCGTACTCGTAAACAGTTTGACTCAATATGGGTTGTTGTTGATCGAATGACTAAGTCGGCTCACTTCTTACCGGTCAAGACTACTCATAGTACCGAAGAGTACGCTAAGATGTATATCCGAGAGTTGGTAAGGTTGCATGGCATACCAAGGTCAATTATATCAGATTATGGTACTCAATTTACTTCTCATTTTTGGAGGCCATTTGGAAATGGACTTGGTACTAAGATCAATCTAAGCACCACTTTTCATCCCCAAATCGATAGACAAGCCGAGAGGACAACTCAAAAGTTGGAATACATGTTGAGGGTTGTGTGTTGGAGTTCAAGGGAAATTGGGATGATCATCTACCGCTTATCGAATTTGCCTACAATAACAGTTTCCATGCTAGCATTGGTATGGCCCCTTTCGAAGCCTTGTATGGTAGGAGGTGTAGGTCCCCGGTGGGGTGATTTGAAATAGGTGAGATGGCCTTGATAGGCCTGGACTTGGTTATTGAGGCCATAAAAAAGGTGAAGTTGATTAGGGAGAGGTTGAGGATGGCTCAAAGTCTCCAAAAGTTCTATTCGGATGTTAGAAAAAGAGACCTTGAATTTCATGTGAGTGATTGGGTTTATGTGAAAGTGTCTCTTATGAAAGGCATCATGCGATTTGGCAAAAAGAGAAAGTTGAGCCCTCGGTACGTCGGACCATATAAGGTGGTTGAACAAATTGGCAATGTGGATTATAGGTTGGATTTGCCTTTGAAGATGAGTTTTATCCACCCAGTGTTCCATGTTTCAATGTTAAGAAAATTGATTGGAGACCCTAAGGCAATTACACCTTTGAAGGGTGTGACGGTCAAGGAGAATTTGACTTATGAGGAGGTGTCGGTTGAGATCTTTGATGGGCAAGTCAAGCGACTTTGTAATAAGGAAGTAGCTTCGGTTAAAGTGTTTTAGAGGAACAAACAAGTGGGGAGCGCTACGTAGGAAGTAGAGTCAGACATGATGAAGCGATACCCTTATCTTTTTCAATCTACTCAAGCCTAACGTACTAGGTTCTATCTTTTCTAATGGTCCTCATTCTTTAATTCTTGAGTTTCAAGACATTGCATGCATACATGAGCACGAAAATGATTTAAATGATGTCTTTACATGAGTTTTAAATGGTTTTTGAATTGATGCATGATCCATAATGATTTTTGTTGAATGTTTCTTGTTTGATTAATTTTCCCTAGCCGTGGTCTAGCTTTTTCGAGGACGAATGTTCCCAAGGGGGAGATGATGTAAGGACCCAAAAATTTTTGAACTTTGTAATGGTTGATCAAGGTCTGTTTTGAACTGGTTATGGTTGGTTGAAGATGGTCATGGGTGATACTTAAGTGGCCATATTCCAAGGAGTCCAGTTGGTTGGGTTTTGCAGGAGGTCGTGTGGTAGGGCTGACTTTGAATGGCCATGTCTTTTGATACGGAATGAACTGTGTGGGCCATCATCCATCAGATTGAAGCTCTTTGAGTTATCTTTGCAACGCAATTAGTTTCAGTTGAATTGGAGTTTGGATGTGGATGTTATGGCTTTTGAGGTAAGACTATTTGTGCACAAAAGCGTTCTGGAAAAGAGAAGGCAATATTGGCTAAGTCAGGGTCTCACGGATGGACCACAGACCGTCTAGGTGTTCAATGCCCATGAGCTCGTCCGTGGAGCGGTCCAATGTATGCCTTTGATGATGGACCAAGGGCCCGAACCAAGTGAGGCTCCATGGACCACTTCATGGTCCGTGTGATGCCTCACAGTACGTGGTGGCACCCGTGGAGTGGTCCAGAGAGTTGCTTGGACCCTAGGCCAGAACTCCGAGCCAAGTGAGGCTACACGGACCAGTTCACGGTCCGTGAGATGCCTCACGGCCCGTGAGTCAGTTCGTGGAGTGGTCCAGAAAGTTCCCAAGATTTGCAACCCAAGGCGGGGACCAAGTGTAGCCACATGATCGAGTTCATGGAATATGAGCCGTTGTACAGTCTGTGTAAGTGTCCTGCGTCTCCAGTTCCCAATTATTTTCTTCGTTTCATTAATAGTAAAATTATAATTTTAATTGATCCTAGGGTTGTTTTAGTCTTTCTAAACTCTCCTAAAACACCTGAATTGATCCCTAATCACTCTTAATTCATTCAACCTCTTGAACCTCTTCAAATTTTCTCTCAATTTTCTCTCAACCTCCATTGAAGGCAAGCTTGGAAAGTTGGGGAATTTGAATTCTTCTTCAGAATCTTCTTAGTTCTCTTGGTTAATTCAAGGTATGTGGGCTTGATTCATGGTTTCTCTTTCAACCATGAAGACCCAAAACCTTTTTATTTAATTTGATAAATTTTGATTTCTTTGAAAATGGGTCTTTAATATTATGAATGATTTACATGAAATTGAAGTGTGGGTTGTGTTAATTTATGAATTTCAAAGTGGATTGAGCCCCTAATTGATGAATTCCATTGATTTTATGATGTTTCAAAAATGCATGTCCCCTTGGTTCTTCAATTCAAGTATGGGTATTAAGGACTTTGCTTTAAATTGATGATTTCATTATGATTTGGATGTGAACTTCTTGTATTGATGATTTAATGATGATATCCAATACCCATGCTACTCTTGATCATCCATTGCGTTCATGAGCATGAAATGCTTGATATGATGAAACTCTTGTTAAGGGTTTGGCCCTCATGTTATGATATGATATCACCTGATTTGATAAGATATGGGAATTGACTAAATGTGATCATATAAAGTCTTTGTTATGGCTCGTTGAGCAATTATGGGTGTTTACACCATTATGATATGATATGATATGTTATGATAAGGCATGATATGATATGCTATGTCGATGAGCTACTCCTATTGCATTGGTTTGGACAACTCTTGTTTGGCTTTGAGCCTATGTATGGAAAGACTTGAATTATGATTTGGCTTATAGCCCAATTATGCATTGTTTTGAATTAAAGGTCAAATCTCTGTTTTGAAGGCTTGTATATGTATATGTATTACCGTGGGATGAAACTTAGCACCAAGGGATTGGAGTCGGAGTGGACTATCTCATAGGGTCCATACTCCTTTCCATCAAACCATGTGCCACCATGGGTTCTCTCCCTTGTTGGGATTGACTTGTTATGTATCCCTTTTCTTAAGGGTTGACTAGGGATCTACCTGGCAAGTAGTCCAATTCCAAGTAGTAGCTCTCTTTGTCTCTCATGTTGTCAATTGAGGTCACATCCCCGCTATGATATATAGGTTTGAATTCATGCATCATAACATGACATGGCATATTGTTATGATATTTATTCCCTTGGCTATGTGCATACCTTCCGTACCAATGCGTGCCCTTGTCATCTAGTCTTGTTGTAGGATCATGTTCACGTGCATGGCATACCCGCATACTTAGTGCATTATATGTGCTAATTTATACTCTTTGTTTGCATGATTTAACCATGTAGGGACCAAAGGCGACTTCTTTCCACCGTTAGATGTCTAGTAAAGACTTTGAAGTGTTGCTTGTGGTGAGCCCTATACTCCAAGGGCAATACCCAATTTCATCTACCTAATATCTTTAGTTTATGTTCCTTTATCTTATAACTTGAGGGTGAGCTTGGAATATGTCGAGGCCCCATCTTATCTTATGTAGACGCATTGTTGGACATATCGAACTCTATTGTACGTTATGCTATGTGTTAATCGAAATGATATGGGTATCTATGTTCGGTGATAGTTCTTATGTTATGCTTTCATTTCTGCTTATGTTATTGTGATTGTTGGATTGGGAATGTACTTGCGTGGAAAGTCCCTAACCCTCTTTGCCCCCATGGCTTGAGTCTTACTTTCCCGCCCCTTAGAACGTAATTTCTATGTGCTATATGATTCATGTTTATCCCATTCTAGCTTGAGTCCAAAGCCCCAAAATCCCTTAGACTTATGTATTTTTTACTTTTACACGCTTCTAAATTGATGATGTGTGTGATGATGCTAAGATGGTTTGATCGAGGACTCTCAAGTTCTCCTTTTCCATGTCACATCTAGGCCTTACTCTCGGATCGTGACACAAAGATTTGGAGAAATTCGTGTTTGTAGGGTAAAAATCAAGACATTAACTTAGGAATGAATGTGTAATTCTCATATATATGTTTGTAGGAAGTTCATGCATCAAACTCGATTTGCATCATTTTGAGGTCATTGAAAAATAATAAATGGTGTGATATTTTAAGGTTTAGGACATCTATGGAAAGAATTATTGTGTCAGCTTACCTTCGCACACAGGAGCAGGAGTCAGCTTTTCGAGCTGAAGAAATCTTCATAGAACAAGAATATATGGCGTTAGTGAGATATATAATGTCAAGATGTAGTCTATCCAAGCTCAACAATCATCCTGGTACTGCCAATTTTAAGGTGACTTCGCCTTATTTGCTCAAGCTCTCGAGGACGTTTGCCTTCTCCTTTCCTTTTTTGGTGCAAATTGGATAAAGAAGTTGATGGAGCTTTCCAAATTGGATCACTTTGGACTTTGACTTTTTCCCTTTTATAAATAAATGCCTTGAAACATATTGAATTAAAAAAGTGAAACTTACATAGATATATTATATTAAGAAAATATTTACCATTTATAGCACTAACAATTTATTTTTCACTGAATAAACTTATTATACATTTATAATACAAATTTAATTCATATTGCAGAAAACTATTTATAAAACATATATAATACAAGATTTATTGATGGATAATACATTTATCACACACTTTAATACATTTATAATACATTGTGTTAATTCTTTACCAAACAAGCACAATATAGTTTAACAGACTTATATTACATTTATTATAGCGTCCCGGGAGGGTACTCTTGTTGTGGTCAACACTCAAAGACTATTACTAGCCTCTAAGCGAACTACTTAGCCCCATCACATTCATTCAATCACGACCTAACAAATGAAGACATCAATGATCAAGAATAAGTAAGGGAAAGCAATAACAAATCGATAACCAAATTTCAAACAATCTATCAATCAACTAAGTAAGACTAGTATGAAAGCAACTAGCCAAAAATAATATTCAATCACAACTCAAAAATCTAGTCTATAAATCCTCTATCCATCTGACTAAGTGGTGCTAATGGCAGGCCCATGGCTACCTCAAAATAGAATTAAAATAAGTCTAAACTCGAATAGGTTAATAATAATGTGAAAATCTTCTGAAAGTAAGGAGGTCTCACCAATCATCTAAAAATGAATAGATCTTCAACGACACACTTGTTGATGATCTATAGTACCTGTCTCTCCATAATTAAACGATGCAGGCTCAAATGGGCGTTAGTACGTGAAATGCACAAATATGTAATATGGCAGAAAGAAACATGCATCAGGGAAGAAAAATATCAACTCAGACAATCTCAATCATGAAGGCAAGAACTTACTCAAGTATCACAAGTCTAAAGTAAGAATAAATTTTAGATAATGAACAATCATATACAATCTCATCCAATCATCTGGAGTACTATCAAGACCTATATGGGAGTTTCTCTAATGGATAATCATCACCTATGATATGGTGATAATATAACGAATTGATGTAGTTTCTACATCTATTCAATACTTTTCTACGGTAAAGGACATCTCATAATTGGATCCACTATCAATAACACCAAGTCCGCTTTTGGGGACAATAGGAAAACATCTAATTTTATGGTTATGTTAGCTATGTACGTATTGAGTTTGAGATTTTATGTAATCTTACTCAATTTGGTGCTCAATACTTCTCCCAAGACTCAAGACGCTCATAAGACATCAATTTTTTGGTTAACTCATTCAATTAGTTTCATTGGACATTTGTTGTAGAGACCCGAAAATTTTCAAAACCTCTTATGGTTGGTATTGTATTGTGTTATACTGTTCATGGTTGAAATTTGGTAGCCACGGGTTGAGTTTAAGTGGCCGAACGCAAAATGGGTCATTTTGGGGCCTAGAGAG
>JBCEWC010017020.1:0-12751 GCA_038996855.1 Solanum aculeatissimum
AAAAAATGTATACTCTTATGACAATATAAGATTATGAACATCGGATGAATAATTACAAAAAATGTATACTCTTATAATAATATTAGAAATTTTTTAAATATTTATAATATTCAATTTAATAATATTGACGTCACATACACGTGCAATGCACGTACGTTAAACTAGTATATATCTAATATATATAAGTGTTGTCTAGATTTTGCTACCAAACCAATGCATGAAGGCCACGTCAGCCCACATTAGTCTGTACTATCAACAACCGTGTTTTGGCCATTTGGGCTTTCTTGAAATTAATAATACATTTCAGGGGTAATGTAAATCTCCAAAGTCCTACCAATTAAATATATATTAAAGGACAAAAAAGATATTCTGTCAATTTTTGATGAATTAACTTGTACACACGTGTTGAGGTATATTAATTAACTTGTAGACAGGTGTTGAGGCATACAGGTGTTGAGGCATATTAATTATTCATGAAAACCAACAAACAAATATATCATAGTGAATTCATGTGGTTTACATTAAATATTAAAAAATAAAGCTATAAAATAATAAACATTCCATACAAGTTTTCCAGTAATTAAAGAAAACAAAATTGAAAACCCCAATTATGTGCATTTCACAATGACACTAATCAAGAGATGTGCTTTCAATTCACGTGGCCGAGGCGGCTCGTTTGCTATTGTATGCCCTCGGTATTGTTCCGCCGCCTCCGCACTTCACGTGGACGGAGCATGACGCCCCTGCTGCTCTCTCGCCTCCGTATCATTCCGCCTCCTCGCCACTTCACGTGGGCGGGATTACGCATTCTTTCCTCTGCCTGCCACCTTTGCTCTTTCATTTTGACGTGGGTTAAAGGTTGAGCCTTCAAACAGAATTTAAGCTCCGAGTGTTAGGGAAATCCTGGGGTTTTCCAACAGTTCCGGCGAACATCCAGGTACTCTACAATTTCCCTTCGTCAACTTTCTTTCTTCATTGCATTTATTTTTCCTCTGTTGATTTAATTTGCTTTGATCTGTCGCTGCTGTTTGACTGCCTTTCAGTATTTGCTGTTTCTTAATTTTGTCGGTGACATCTTCAGCTCCGTCCTTTACTTGAAATTTTGACTGTATTCTGCTGATTTACTTTAGGTTGCTGTTGTTCTGCCGGCTTCCAATATTTGGGGCTTCTTAATTTTGCCATCAACATCTTGGCTTTCATTTTCGGCTTGAATTAATGTGTCTGTATGGTTCAACACTTGATGTAACATGAGTGAAATGTTCATAAAGAGTTAATCTTTATTTGCTCGCTTCCGACTGCATTTACATAGTAGCAACAAAGGTATTCCAGGTGCTTTCATTTACTGCCTGAATTAACCTGTTCATATGCTTCAAGATTTGATGTAGGATGAGTAAAGTGTTCATAAAAAGTTAATCTTTTTCCTCGCCCCTTTCAGTATTTAGTCATTCTTAATTTTATCGGTAACATCTTCAGCTCCATTCTTCACTTGGAATTTTGACTGTATTCTGCTGCTTTACTTTGGGTTGCTGTTGTTCTGCCGGCTTCCAACATTTGTGGCTTCTTAATTTTTCCAGCAACATGTTCCCTTTCATTTTCTGCTTGAACTAACGTGCGCGTATGGTTCAACATTTGATGTAAGATGAGTGAAATGTTCATAAAGAGTTAATCTTTTTCCCGTCGCTTTCGACTACATTTACATGGTAGCAACAAGGTATTACAGGTGTTTGCTATACCTAGAGTTTACCTAAATCTGAATGGTACAAGTGTTACCTATTAGAAATTACAGGTATAGGCTACACAGTTTACAACATGATTGTGAAACATTGGCAAAAAATAATTAGTTATTAAGGAAAAAAGCCTTGAGGAAAAACTTTATGCTGCTAGCCCAAGATGGGATAAAGTTGTTGCTGCAATGCTGATTTTACTTAGAGGTGATTTCATTTGTTCATATTTTCTCTGGTTAATGCTCCATTGGAATAAGTTTTAAAGTTTTAACATAGTATGATGTTCTTAGACCAAAGACAATTGTCCATACATTGAAATTTTTTTCCCATCTTTTCAAGTGTCTGTTACATTCTACATTACGTTTCTATTCTTTTCAAATTCGAAACTATGTGCTTGCCTTGACTGTTTAACGCAGTGTGATGTTCTTAGATCAACGACAATCATATTGAAAGATTCTTTTATCTTTCAAAGTACATTTTCGTGCTACATTAGGTTCCTCTTCTTTGCAAATACAGAACATTGTGCTTCTACTGACATTGGTTACCCATTTTTGGTGTCTAATAGTTGCATTTCCTTTCATATTCATTCTGAAATTCAGTCCAAGGATTTATCTGTTAGTTAGAAATGAAAGAGTTACTATTATCTTTTTGGCACGTAATAAATATAACTGCAGCAGTTTCAAAAGCTCTAAGACCAAGGACTTGCTGATTATCAAAAATGTATTAACAATATTGTATTCCGACTATTAAAAATGTTTTAGTATTTTCATTATCAAAAATGTATTAATAATATTGTTTTTTGTATCTCTACTATAAATAATGTGTTACCATATATTGTTTCTTTTATTTTACTGGTTAGAATGATTTGTTATACCTAAAGTTTACCTAAATCTGAATGACACAAGTGTTACCTATCAGAAATTATAGTTATAGGCTACACAGTTTATAACATGATTGTGAAACATTGGCAAAAAATAATTAGTTATTAAGAAAAAAGGCCTTGAAGAAAAAGTTCATGTTTCTAGCCCAGCATGGAATAAAGTTGTTGCTGCAATGCTGATTTTACTTAGAGCTGATTTGTTCATATTTTCTCTGGTTTATGCTTCATTGGAATAAGTTTTAAAGCTTTAAAATAGTATGTTGTTCTTGCACCGAAGACAATTGTTCATATAGTGAAAAAAGATTTCATCTTTTCAAGTGTGTGTTACATTCTACGTTATGTTTCTGTTCTTTTCAAATTCGAAACTATGTGCTTCTCTTGACTGTTTAATGCAGTGTGACGTTCTTAGATCAACGACAACCATATTGAAAGATTCGTTTATCTTTCAAAGTGCATTTATGCCCTACATTATGTTCCTGTTCTTTGCAAATACAGAACATTGTGCTTCTCTTCACACTGGTTACCTATTTTTTGTGTCTAATAGTTGCATTTTCTTTTATATTCATTCTGAAATTCAGCCAAAGGCGACTGTTCGATTTTGTTAAACTTCATAAGCTGCCTCTGTTTTGGTTGAACTTCATCATAAACTGCTCTTAGCCTGCCTCTATCATGAAGAGGCTCGACGCCAAAAACTATTCTGGAGTGTGAACGTACAAGCTCTCCGTGTGAGAGTCCCACAAATTACGATAAGAGAAGCATCAAAAACCAAAGTTGAGCGATTTAAATAATGATCAAACATTCCAGATTTCTCAAGTTTAGTAGCGCTAACATAGTAAGACTTTGTACTAACATTCCTATATTTTCCCTGGCGATTCTATTGTCTTGTGCATATCAATTTTTCCCGAGCTTCCGAGGATTTCTCGATTATAAGAGAAGTAACATATTCTGTAAAATTAGTTCACGTGGGCGTGCATTGTTTAAGTACTATAGTTATATATATAAAAAGGGTGAACAAGAGATTTCTCTTAAAAGAACGGAAAAGAGTAAAGAAACTCTCAAACTCTAATTCTATGCTATTTAGGATAGATATAGACATATGGAGTTGCTCTCGCTGCACATGTATGTTTCTACTTCTATACATCCACAGATGTGCTTGAAAATGTATCCAAAAAAGGGAAAGAAAAAAGGAGAGATGGCAAGAGATAACAATGATATTTTTTAGGGGCCCCTAAGCAGCCGTACCATATCTAAAACTGAGGATTCCAGAAATTCCACAACTGATGCATTCTATAACTGTAAAACTGGTCTATATCTTTCTTTGCTCAACTATCAGTTACTTTGAATCTCTACTTGCTGTTGTAGTTTGTCCCACCGGCAGATTATCTGCCTAGTTGACTGATAATGAGTTGAATAATAATCTTCTACACATTTCTATAGAATAACTCCTGATGGTGTGGTTAGCTGTGTAGTCAATAAGATAATATTAGTTGGTGTAGTTCATTATTTTAAGGCTGTCGAGAATGATCAATTCTCTAATTAACTATCACAAGATAAACATTCACTAATTTGGAGTTCTTTATTGCAGTGAGTAAGTATTTTATTAAAAATAAAATGTATTCCCTTAATTGTTTTGGTTGTTGCATGTTGTTTCTTCTTCCTCCTTTTCCATCTACCTTTGTTGTTATTTTGAGAGCTTGATGATTAAAAATGATTTGCTACCTACTTAGCTGCTTACTTTTATGTTTTATACTAATTAGACTTACAGCTCCCTAACAATCTGATCGAAATCCTTTGGCATTTCGCTGTATGTTTAGGAGAGCTGTATGAACCACATTTCCCCCCAGTGAACTTGCAACATCTTAGCTGTTTTCTTTGATTAACAGCACTTAATTGTTGCCTACTCATTCTCGGTTCATTAAAATATAATAAATACTTATTTGCTTGTTTTGCAAGTTTCAGGAGCGTTGCTCTGCCTTCTTCGCGTGTCAACAAGCTCGATCTTCACTGATAGTCGTACGTTACTGCAACTTTCTCCTGCAATTATTTGAGCTGAATATTCTATGTCTCTCTTGAATATTTTATATCTGTATTTCTGATTTTACATCATTTCTATCTTCAAGATATAATTGTATATTAGGACCACTCCTCCGACGGTAGAAAACACTTTCCGATCAAATGACTGATAACAAACGAAGAATTCCTGCCTCTCAATCAGAACAAGAAAATTCCTCAAAAAAGGCCGCCAAAAATCTAAGACGTCGAACTGCCTACCAACAAATGCCCGCTGACAAAAAAAGTGCTCTTCTTCAACAACGTCGAGCTAAATATTACACTCGAACTCATCCTCATTTTACTCCTGCTATTTATGAACCTTCAAATATACCTCCACTCTTGCCCTCTACATTTGATAGAAACAAATCTCCAACAACCTCTTACGATGAACTATTAAATCAGTGTCCTGCTATCTATGAAATAGGTCAGCAAGAACTGTATCTAACATTTGACTCATTACTCAAAATTTGCAAGTTGTTGCTTAATTTTACTGCACTGATATTCGTTCCCTTTCAGGATCAACATCTACAACATCCAATCATCCTTCTAGCTTAGCTCCACCGCAGTTGCCTGTTATAGATTCCTTGTTACATTCTTATTTGATTACCTCGATCATCCTTTGCTTTTACCTTGGCTTCTGCCTAATTGTACTTCTATTCTGCAAATTCCATATCAACACCAGCGGGTTGTTGGAACAACCCGCTACCTTCCAGTCCTACTCTTCTAAAACAAGTTCCTAATTGTAAATTTTATCTGCTAGAAGATTTCAATATGAATCTCCTAGATTCTGCTGTAATAATGGTACTATAAAATTAACTTCACATGAGTTGCCTTCGATGTTAAAAGATCTGTACTTTGGCGTAAGTGATGAATCTAATCATTTTCGCACATATAGGCGGACTTACAATAATATGTTCGCTTTTACTTCACTTGGAGTAAAATATGATAAAGAATTAGCAAAAAGAACTCAAGGTGTGCATACATTCAAAGTTCAAGGACAAATGTACCATTTTATAAATAGCCTAATTTCTGATGATAATGAGGTCAGAAATTTACAAATTTACTTCTATGATAATGAGGATGACATACTTAACAAAATGATGTTTTGCGAAAATCTGGACCGATCCGTTGTTATAAAGTTAGTCGTCATTCTAAGGATTAATCCATACTCTATATTTTTTAAATCCCTGACAGACATTTCAAACCTATCTAATTTTTATATTGCTCTTAAATGTGACGCTTCATTGGATCAGCGAACTTATAATTTACCCGATGCTTCAGAAGTTGCTGCTATATGGGTCAATAATGAATCACAAAATGCTATTACTACACCTCATATTCGAATTTACACTCAATGCAATGCTATCCAATTAGTACACTGTTACTACGGCTGCTATGATTCACTACAATATCCACTGTTATTTTCTCGGGGAGAAAATGGTTGGCATTGTGGTATTAAAAAATTAGAACGTCATTCTTCCCAAAATCATCCTCCTCCTATCAATGATCAACTTCCTCAGGTATCTAATGGGTGCTCAATTGATGGATTCTTAACTGTTGAAGAATAATTCCTACAAAAACGCCGAAAAAGAAACATTGTTTCTTGTCGTGAGTATTATTGTTATAAACTTCAAATTAGAGATAATGAAGAAAATGCAATTTTACATTCTGGTAGATTATTTCAGCAATATTCAGTGGATGAATTCATTAAAATTGAAACACAAAGACTTAATTTTTTGTTATTCAATAAAGATGTATTTAGGCTTGAGATATTATCCGGACTAATGGATCTTCATAGACAAGGTGAAAGAGATGCTTCAAATGTAGGCATAAAAATATTCCTTCTTGTTAGCTTTACTGGAGGTCCCCGAGATATGCGCCGTCGATATATGGATGCTATTGCTTTAGTACAACAATTTGGAAAACCTGATATCTTCCTAACAATGACCTGTAATCCTTCATGGCCAGAAATTCAAGCTCATTTACTACCAACTGATGAGACTCAAAATAGACCTAATTTAGTAAGCCGAGTATTCAAAGCAAAAGTTGAAGAATTAAAATCAGATATTACCAAAAACACATTTTTGGAAAAGTTATTCCCTATATGTACACTATAGAATTTCAAAAACGTGGTCTTTCTCATGTACATTTTCTCATCATACTAGTGCCCGAATATAAACTACTATCACTTGAAGCTTATGACAAAGTTATTCGTGCTGAAATACCTGATCCTACAGCAGATCCTTACTTACATTCTTTATTTATTAAACATATGATTCATAGTCCGTGTGGACATTTGAATCCAAAAAGTCCCTGCATGAAAAAACCTGGACACTGTAAATTTAAATATCCCAAAAAATATGCTATTGAGACATCTAAGAGTTCCAATTCTTATCCAACTTACAGAAGACGAGACACTGGCAAATATTTCAAAATCAGAGGTCAATACCTTGATAATTCATGGGTTGTTCCTTATAACTCATATCTTCTAACTAAATTTAATTGTCATATAAATATTAAAATTTGTTCAGACATTAAAGCAGTCAAATATATATATAAATATATCTGTAAAGGACATGATAAAATTGCTTTTCATGTACATGATAAAGATCCTAATGTACATATTGATGAAATAAAAGACTATCAATCAACTAGATGGGTCTCGGCGTCTGGGGCTATGTGGCGTGTGTTTGCCTTCCCTATTAGCGAAATGAATCTTGCAGTTTACCATCTTCAACTACATTTTAAAGAACAACAATTTATCTCATTTTAAACAACCGCCAATCTAAATACTATATTAAATAATCCTGCAATCAAAAGAACAATGTTAATCGAGTTCTTTGCTATGAATAACACAAACAAAACAACAGTCGAACTTCACCTACTGTATAAAGATTTCCCCCAATATTTCGTTTGGTCTACAAGTGACAAAATGTGGACTAGAAGAAAACAAGGTAATGTCATTGGTCGTGTCGTTACCTGTCAATCAACAGAAGGAGAAAGATATTACTTACGACTTTTATTAATGAACATAAAAGGTCCAAAATCATTTGAATATCTAAAGATAGTTAATGGAATATATTATAATACATTTAGAGAGGCTGCCGAAAAAAGAGGCTTGCTCGCCTGTGACAACAACTTGATTGAATGTATGTCTGAAACTACTCATTATCAAATGCCACATAGTCTTCGACATTTATTTTCAACACTATTGGTATATTGTAATCCTGCTAATCCTAAAGAAATATGGAAAACCTTCGAACATGCTATGTCTGAAGATTTTATGAATATATCAAACATACAAACACAAAATATTTCGTCTTTAACTTTACATCACATCAACAATATTTTACATTCAATGAGCCATAATATAAATGAATATAAGCTCACACCAACAAATTTCAACCCTTCAACATCTTCAATAACAATAATGCAGGAACCTGTAGATATTTTCTCAGAACGAAATATAACAGTTACTGCTGATGATTTGTTACTTCAAACACATTTAAATAAAGAACAAAAAATTCCATATGATGTCATCCTTAATCGGATATTTTTAAATAAATCTGGGGCATTCTTTATTGATGGACCTAGAGGAACTGGAAAAACCTACTTATATCGTGCTTTACTAGCCACTGTGCGATCCAAAGGATTCATAGCTTTGGCAACTGCAACTTCTAGTGTTGCAGCTTCCGTACTTCCTGGAGGACGAACTGCTCATTCACGTTTCAAACTTCCTATGAACACAACTGAAAATTGTAGTTGTAATATTAGCAAACAAAGTTCACTTGCGTCTTTAATTCGAGATGCAAAACTAATAGTATGAGATGAAGTATCAATGGCTACCAAAAAGCTTGTAGAAACTTTTGACTTGTTTTTACGAGATATTAAAAGCTTGTAGAAACTTTTGACTTGTTTTTACGAGATATTATAAATATGAATACGTTTTTCGGTGGCAAAGTCATTGTTCTTGATGGTGATTTCAGACAAACTTTACCTGTTGTACAAAATGGCAAAAAAGAAGACTTTATCAATGAAAGCTTATTAAATTCAACGATTTGGAATCATCTTGAGAAATATCGACTATTATAAAATATGTGGGCAAGATCAGATCCTGCCTTTAGCGAGTACTTACTAAAAATTAGAATTGGAAAAGTAAGTACAAACGAACAAGGCAAAATTGAAATTCCGAAATCTTTTCTTATTCCATTTACAAATGAGAAAGATTCATTAAATATCTTATTCAACATTATTCACCCAAATTTAAACATGACCAATGAAGATATTTCCTCTATAACATCTCGTGTTATCTTAACAACGAAAAATGATTTCGTTGCTGAAATTAATGAAATGTTCATTAATAAATTTTCAAATGATATTTTGACATTTATTGGAATAGATGAAACTATTAAACCAAAAGATCAAGCTGAATACGAAGATTTCCTGCATACTCTAAATCCTCCTGGTTTGCCGCCGTATAAACTAACTCTAAAACTCTAAAACATAATTGTCCTATTATTCTTTTACGTAATTTAAATCCTTCTGAAGGTTTATGTAATGGCACACGACTAATCTATCTTGATTTCAAAACATGCATAATTAATGCCAAAATAGCAAGTGGTGATTTTAAAGGAAAACATATTTTCATTCCTCGGATACCTTTGTTGTCTTCACACGACGCAAAATTACCCATTCCATTCAAAAGAACACAATTTCCAATTCGACTTTGCTTTGCAATGACTATAAACAAATCTCAAGGTCAAACACTTGATTCTGTTGGCATTTACTTACGTGAACCTATTTTTTCATATGGTCAACTTTATGTAGCTTTGTCTCGAGCAAAACATTCAGATAATGTTAAAATACTAATTCGACCAACAACCGAAGACAATCACGATTATCATTCTACTTACAATATAGTGTATAATGAAATTATTGAAAAGACTTTTTTTTGAAATATTTAACAATATAGAAAATGTAATAGTATAATATGATGCAGGTCATTACTTTAGTTTACCATATATCAATTTCACTTTTTCTCTTTTTGACCTATGATATACTACATACTAATTTTTTCCCCTCATTTTGCCAGAAAATGACACAAAATCTTTATATACATGACATAACCCCAAAAACTTCAGAACGGACATGTAAAGTACAGATTGTCGATATATGTGGACTAGGAGAAAGCAAGGAAAAGGGAGTCAAATATTTTAACATGATTGCACAGGATGAACAGGTATAAGCTTTAATTTTTTCCTCATCTTTATACTATGACAAATTCAATTTTTCTTTATTTTATTCTCTACAGTATTCACTTTTTAACGATTTAGATATATTCATCTCCTGACACTTAATTGAGATTGAAGTTCCATTCTATATTGGGTTTGAATCTAATGATTAGCTAAACTTTCAGACAAAATTATCACATAGCTACGTTAACATCTTGTCTTTTCGTAATATGTTGAATTATATTATCATTTTACCTAAAATTTTGAGCTACTAAAAAAGGCACACCGTAGTTCACAAATCAAAATCATGGACTATAGATTAAACAACTATCAAATTTAAACACTACTAACATCTATTTCTTACACCTTTCCAGTTCAAACATGTACATGTAAAGTAACAATATCATTCTACTTCTTTCTTACAGGAAGATCGAGTAAAACTTATCGTTTATGGTGATGACATTCCCGCTTATCAAAAAAGGATGAAGCTTTACCATACCTACCTTATAACAAGAGCACAGATGCAGCTACCATATTTAAAAAATGAAAAACCATCTCATGCGTTTAACTGGGTTCTTGATAGGAGGAATATCGTTGATTCAATTAAAAAAGATGACATAGATGCACTGCCACTGCCTACAAAGCTTAATGTAGCATCTTTTCAAGATATTAAAGATCACATCCTCCGGTCAATGATGAGTGATGCAAGTATAAACGAATTCGGTATGTTTGTTATCTTATTTTAATCGTTTCATTCAAACGTAATATAAACTGTCGATTACTTTTCAAATATGCATGGACAAACTTCCAACATAACTATCAATAGACATACTTGCAATTGTTGTCAACTGTTCTTCGCCCAGATATGTTGCAAGTGTGGAAAAGAGAATACAAGAACTCATCATTATGGATATATCGTAAGTGCATTCATTTAACTTAAATTTATTAATCCTTCTATGTTATTTTCGCTTTTAAACAATAAACATAGCAATAAATAGTACTATTTTACTAGCCAACAAACTCTTACCTTCACTATATGGGAAGAAGAAATTATGGAACGTGAAGGTAAAGAACTCCTACAACAATTTCATCAATATCCTATAATCCTGGCACGACGTGTTGGTGCATCCAGGTATAATGGTAAGCTATCAAAGAATCATGTTACCTATAATTCATTTTCATTCTTACTTTACTATGAACGCTTCATCTTTAGTTGTGAATCAGTAGCTGAAATCTTAGAAAATCTTGAAAGAGAACTTATTAATTTTTCATGCTACCAAAAGACTCAACAAAGAAATTAAATTAAATATGAAACTAGGAAACTAGAGACAGACACTTCGGACAACGTTACACTTATTCTTAATATTTTATCAAGCACTGACAATAAGGTGCATTCTTCCTGATTCAGTATTGGGATCAAATTGACCATCTCCAAATGCTATGTTACATGGCCTTATGCCAGAAGCGCCAATTACTACCAAACAAAATCCTACTAGCAAAAATGTTATTTGTCCTGTTGTCGGACCAACACATATTTGTGAATTTTCTTGGTCTCTACATTCAGGTGGATGAAGCTTTGAGACTGCTGCTGTTAATGTCAGAACTAGCATTCCCTGTAAATTATCAACTTGGAAAATAAGGATAAAATCTGGTTACTAAAAGAATTTTTAAATAAATATTAAGTTAGTGTGTGTTTGGTACAGAGGGAATCATTTTCTAGATAACTTTTGTACATGAGGAAGGAGATTGTGCCATGAGTATTTCTGGACTCTTTTCATGTTATATGAGAAGGAGATTGTGCCAAGAAAGAAGACACTGAGGCAAATCCAAGTATCTTTTTCATATTACTCGCTTCAACTCAATTCTTAAATATCAGTACTAATCTTTTTTCATAGAAAATGACTTTTGTCGTATCAACTTAACCTCTTTCAATATGAATATTTATCATACCAAGAAGGAAGAAACTGAGGCAAATCCAAGGATGTTGTAATGGCCAAAGTAAGTATAAAAAAGAAAAGCTCTGTTTCCATCTCCTTCACATAGATTTTGTTCTTTCAGTTGTTGAAGAATTGATGTAGATTATGTAGAATAAAGGAATTTATTATGAATTTATCCAACCCCAGAGATAAGAGCAGTAACACTTTCTCAATATAATTATAAAGGTGAGGTGAAAAATGTTACCTCTCAGTTGCTGCTTTCAGCACCGGCAGATCTAATCTAACCATTATTAAGACCTGTATGAAATAGTCTGTTTTGACATTACCTGTGTTAATAGTGCTCTTGTTTTTTGAATTTATAAAATTATTCTTTTCTTGTAATTTGTTCATCAGTTTAATCCTGATTTGGTTGGAATCGTATTAGTAATGACTACAAAGTTGTTAAAATGTTCAATTTCCTGAGAACTCTGTATCTTGAGTTTTCCTTTGGCGTCATCTGTAAAAAGGTATCTTTTTAAAGAATTCCAACATCTTCTGAGATATATCGCTCAAGATTTAATCAGGAATGACTGAAATGTTTATAAAATTAATTTTTTACTGCTCACTTTCAACCATTTTCTACTTGGGATTATTGTTGCCCACTGTATTTATGTAACAACAAATGAGGTATTCTTAACTTACCTTTGTTGTACTAGCTTTGTAATGTCATTTTTCCCTTTCTTGTATTCTTTGTTCTTAGGTGCAAATATAGGTTATTTCCCACTTCTTCTAAGGTTTCAAAATGTTCAAACTCCAGACTAACAAAGGACTACATTCTTCCACACTAAATTCACATACCAAAATATCGTTGTGTAGACAATGGTTCACAACCATATTATCACTTGTTTATTACTACATTATACGCTTCATACAGGTGTATCATTGACA
>JBCEWC010017021.1:0-12751 GCA_038996855.1 Solanum aculeatissimum
TTGTTATCTATCATGTCCATGTTATGCATGTTGGGGATTGATTGACTATGTGCTTATGTGGAAAGTCCCATAACCCCTGGTGCCCCATAGTGGTAATCTTAATTTCTCTCTTGCCCTTAGAGATTAACGCTATGTGTTATATGCAAGCATGCTTATCCCATCCCCGTAATTGCCTCCATAGTTTGAGTCCCTAGTCCCCAAGTCGTTAGAACTTACGTGCTATGTGATTTGCTTCTGCACTTCCGAACTAATGATGTGTGTAATGATGCTATGATGTCTTGATCGAGGGTCTTCGGGTCCTCTTTCTCCATGTCACATTTAGGCCCCTATTCGGGTCGTGACACAATTTTTGATAAATTATGATTTTCTTGAAATGGGGCTTTTCAATTAAGAATTATTTAATGCAATTAATGTGTGGGCTGTTATTATTTAATAAATTTAAGATGAATTAAGCCCCTATTTGACAAACTACTTTGATTCAAGATGGACCAAATATGCATGTCCCCTTACTATTTAATTTATGCATGGACAATGTTCAATTGAGGTTTAATTGTTGATTTAACTATGAATTTTCATGGATTCTTCTTGATTTAAATTTAAATTATGAATTCTAGTACCCATGTTATTCTCATCATCAATCATGGCATTTACATGCATGAACATGGACCTCAAGGAAGTTATGATGTGGTCTAGGTCCCAAATATGTTTATGACTATGATTTTGAACAAGTAAGCGCAACACCCACTTTCATCTACGTTGTCTTTACTTCATGTTCTTTTACTTTTGGCTTGAGGGCGAGCCCGGATTATTTCGAGGCTGCAGCTTATCTTATATAGAGGCAATGTTGGACATATCGACTCTATTGAATATTATGCTATGTGATACTTTTAATGATATGGCTATCTATGTTAAGTGATGATATCTTATGTTATGTTTCTGTTTCCACTTTGCTATCACGATATGATTGGCTTGAGAATGTTCTTATGTAGAAAGTCCTTAACCCAACTTTCCCCCATAGCTTGAGTGATACTTACTCGCCCCTTGGAAAGTAATTGTTATGTGCTATGTAATTCATGATTTTTCCATTCCTTGCAACATTCCCATAGCTTGAGTCCAAAGCCCCGGAATCCCCTAGACTTATGTGCTATTTATTAAATATACGCTCTTCCAAACCGATGATGTGTGTGATGATGCTATGATCGCTTGATCGAGGACTTTTGGGTTCTCCTTCACCATGTCACATCTAGGACCTACTATCGGGTCATGACAATAGCAACGCTACAAGTTCAAGTTCATCACAAAGGTTCCAAGTTTGTTCTTCCCATGTCTTGTAAGGTATGTGAGTGTTATTTATTGGCTATCGTTCTACCAATGCATTCCTTATTAAAGTATCTTACCTTTTCGTTAAGTTCCTTCAAGTTAATAAGCATTCTTATGTTTATCTCATGTTACTTTATGTTATTAAATGATATTAAAGACATCTTATAATATTTTACTAAGTATATGCATGTATTTAAGTTATGATGATGACCCCAAATGATGCATTTTTTGTTGACATGATATGGGTTGTTTTACATGCTTCCAAAAGAGTATATTTTCATAACTTATGTGATTTATGATTGTTCCATTTGAAATTCTAGCCCATCTAGTTTCAAGAAACGTTTCATGTGATTTGTGATGATGATTAGGGGATTAAAGTTATGTTTTAAAGTTAATACTAGTCAAAGATATAAGCATGTTGACAGTTAACCTTAATATGTTTAAGAAGGTCCCCATGATGTAAGGAAAATACTCATTTGGATGTTTCTAAGCTCGAGATAGTCATGTGGTTTGCTATTTATGATTCTAAGTGTTATTAATTTGACATAGTTATGTTTTAAAAAGATTTTGTGGGATGACTTAGCACGGAATGTGACATTATGGTAGGGTTCAGTAAGGGAACCTTAGAAGTAACCTTTTGTCACATTAACTATGTCCCACCATAGCAGACCTTGTAGGCTAGGCTACTAGATCCTCATAGGCCCTTTATTTTATTAATATGCATCCAAAAGTGATGGAGTTCCACCCAACAAATGGTCTCCCCGTGCCAACGTAGCGGATTATGTTGGATTCCATGTATTAGCTCACATGGTCTTAATGTCAGATAAGATCTATTCCTACAAGTTAATGAATCTATGATATGATTCACTTATAATTTTGCATGCATTCACTCTCATTCATTTGTTCATATTTAAGCTTTTATTATGTTATTTCTCAACCTTATGTATATATGAGGTTTACTTAAATGATGACATTAAAATTTCATGCATTGTATTGCATATCACATACTTAGTACATTACAAAAGTACTAATTTATATTTTTCTTGCATGATTTAACCATGTAGGGACAAGTACTCCTCCATCGGCTTATGGCTAGTATTTGGCATTTGAGAGTAGAACTTTTATTTGATGTGAGACCTTAGTTCGGAACTCTGTCATATTTCACTCTATCTTGTATTTAATTTTGAGAGGATGTATATTTGGACCTTTTAAGGTTTTTACATTTATGTTGTTTTGTTATGGAGTCTTTTATTTTTTATGAAATTCAACCGTTACAAATTCCTTTTGTCGATATATTAGTTGGTATGTTATATGGACAAAATATGTTAGGTATTCATATTTTTTAATGTTTATTCATTGTATAAAATACCATAGACCCTTCCCTATTTTAAATTCTATATTTTTTATGTTCAATACCCATAAATGCTTAAGATATTTAAGATGGGTTGGGTGAGGTGCCCTTAGGGTACCACATTCATCAAGTGATGTCTAGGACCCTAGGTAGGTTCGTTACACACTTGGTATCAGAGAATGATGTTTTAAAATGTTCCTCAGATGTGCATGCAAAACCCGTTGAGTAGAGTCTCATTTAAGGTAATGAAGTTTGCAACTATCTTGAATGAGAAGATGTAAGACATTTTAGGAAATTCTTACCTTATTTTTTATTCATATCGTGCCTCTAGAGTTTACTAAGGCTTTTGTTATCACTGACTACGATATTCTTTTTATTTCCTTAACATTACACCAAGAGCTCCACAACAAAAGTCACTCTCGAGCAACAAGTTTCTCAACTGCAACAAGATGTCGAAGTGTCTCATGTAGAGTTCCAAGATACCTTCACTCTATTGGCCCAAAAATTGGCCAATCAAGAAAATGTAGAGACAGTTATTCCTCCCCAAGTGCCTGCTCTGTCCACTAGAGTGAGAGACTTTCTGAGAATGAACCATTCAGAGTTCCATGGTTCTAAGACGATGTAGTACCCCATTAGGTTCAATGGAGAGGACCACCAGGTAGTAGTGGTCATGGGTGTCTCTTCAGATGAGAAAGCCATATTAGTGACCTAACAACTCAAAAGGGTAGCCAAGATTTGGTTTGAGCAATGAGGGGATGAGCGGGGCTAAGAAGCAGGCCCTATTAGATGGGAAAAGTTTAAATGCACCTTATTAGATCTGCTTATTCCGATTAAGCTAAGTGAGGAAAAGGTCCAAGAGTTTATCAACCTCAAGTAAGGGGCCATGAGTGTGTGTGAGTATGCCCTCAAATTCACCAAGCCTTCCTAGTATGCTCCCTCCATGGTTGTGGATCTTAGGGCTCGCATGAGTAAATTCATCTCCAACATCTCTGATATGGTCTCCAAGGAATTTAAGACAAAGATTCTAGTCAAGGTGATGGACATCTCCCGCTTGATGACTTATGCTATCCAAATAGAGGAGTAGATGCAACGGCAAAGGGCAAGGGAGTCCACTAGGGCTCGAGTTGATGGTGGGAACTACTATCACCAAAGGAGTGATGGTCATATGTTTCAAGGTGTCCAAAGGCAAGGTGGACAAGGGTTTACAAATACTCCTCCCCAGACCACAAAAGACAAGACAGTTGCTCCTAATCCCCAAAGTCCAACTTTCCCTAAGAGTGGAAGATTCCACAAGGGAGAATTCTTAGCCGGGTCCAATGCTTTCTTCAAATGTGGGATGGTCGGCTACCATGTCAAAGATTGTTGAAGTGGCGGTGCACAGACTCAAGTCCAAGGTAGTCAAGTTCAAGTTTCCCAAAGAACCAAATTATTCTATGCTCTCCATAATCGACAAGAGGTTGAAGAGGCCCTGGATGTTTTCACTGCTTTGTTAAGAGTTTTTTATTATAATTTATATGCACTTTTAGATTCGAGAGATAATTTGTGATTCCTAATTCCATTTCTTGAAAATAAATTTCATGTATGTCCCAAAGTCCTCCTTGAGCCCCATGAAGTAAGTAACTCCGTATGAAAGTCCATTATTTTCGAAGAATCAATATAAATTGTCCTATCTATATTTTGCATAAAGTGGTCACTTGTGACCTAGTTGAGCTTTCCATGGTAGACTTTGATGTAATTATTGGGATGAATTGGTTGCATGCTTCCTATACTTCCACTGATTTTAGAACCCATTGAGTCAAGTTTCAGTTCCCAAATGAGTCAATTCTTTAGTGGGAGGGTAGTAACTCTTCACGTAGCGGTCCATTCATTTCTTTCTTAAATGTCTGAAAAATCATTTCAAAAGGATCCATCTACCATCTAGTAATAGTAAAGGATGTCACTTCTAAAGTTCTTTCCATTGAGTTGATGTCCATTATGAATGAGTTTCCTGATGTCTTTCCAAATAAGTTACCGATTGTTCCTCCTGAAAGGAAAATAAAATTTGGCATAAATCTCCTACTCGATACTCAACCTGTACTCGATACTCAACCTATCCCTATACCTCCATATAGAATAGCTCCGACAAAATTGAATGACCTAAAGGAGAAACTTAAGGATTTGTTAGAGATAGGTATTGTTAGATCTACCCGGTCTCCATGGGGTGCTCCAATTTTTTTTGTAAGGAAGAAAGATAGGTTTCTCCATATGAGTATCGATTATTGAAAACTCAATAAGGCCAGTATCAAGAACAAGTATCCCCTTCCAAGGATAGATGAGTTGTTTGATCAATTGCAAGGGGATTCATACTTCTCCAAAGATGATTTGAGATCCCAGTATCACCAATTGAGATTGAGAGAAAGTTACATTTCTAAGATGGAATTTCAGACTAGATATGGTTACTTCGAGTTTGTGGTGATGACATTTGGTCTCAACAATTAATCGAGAATATTTATGGAACTCAAGTATAGGGTATTCAAACCCCTACCTTGATATGTTTATTGTGGTGTTCATTGATGATATTCTAATCTACTCCCAAGGTGAGAAAGATCACATAGAGTATTTGAGGGTAGTATAGCAAGCCCTATGGGAGCAAATGATTTATAGTAAATTTGGCAAGTTGAGTATTGGCTAGATGAGGTTTCCTTTCTTTTTAATGTGGTATCACATGATGGTATTAAAGTTTATCCTAAAAAGTCCAAGGCGGTGAGAAATTGGCCAAGGCTAATGAGTTCTATAGACATAAGGAGTTTCTTGGGCCTAGCTTGTGATTATAGAATTTTTGTGCCAGATTTCTCCTCCATTTCTTCCCCACTCACTATGTTGACTCAAAAGAAAGCAATGTTTGTGTGAACGGATAAGTGTGAGATAAGCTTCCAAACTTTTAAGGATCTGTTGACTTTGACTCCAGTATTGATATTGTTTGGAAGGAAATGATTGGTTCGTTGTGTATTGTGATGCATAGAGGATTAGGTTGGGTGTGTGCTAATGAAAAATGGTAAGATGATTGCTTATTCTTTGAGGCAATTGAATGTGCATGAGAAGAATTGCCCAACTCATGACCTTGAGCTTGCATAAGTAGTGTTTGCCTTAAAATTTGGTGACATTATTCATATAGGGTTCATGTGAATTTCTTTACCGACCACAAGATCCTCCAGCATGTGTTCACCCAAAGAGATCTCAATTTGAGGCAACAAAGGTGGTTGGAGGTACTATAAGATTATGACATTAATATAAAGTATCACCCGAGATAAGTCAATGTGGTAGCCGATGCCCTTAGTAGAGTTTCTATGGGTAGTGTGTCTCATCTTGAAGATAAAAGATAAAAGGAGTGTGCCAAGTATATTCATAGGTTGGCTATATTTTGAGTGAAATTGAGCATATCTTGAATGGATGTGCAATTATGCTCCATGGGTCTGAATCTTCCTTGATTAATGATATTAAGGCTAAACAAAACTTTGTTCCTACCTTAGTTGGGATAAAAGCTTTAGTGAAGGAATGAAATATAGAGGTTTTCTCACAAGGGGGAGATTGTGAGCTTCGGTATCAAGGGAGGTTGTGCATTCCCAACAATGGTGATTTGAAAAAGTTGATAATGCATAAGGCTCACAACTCCTCCTTTTCCATTAACCTTGGCACTACAAAGATGTATAGAGACTTGAGAGAGATCTATTGGTAGAATAGAATGAAGAAAGAAATTGTGCAATGTGTCTCAATGTGCTAATTAACAACAATGATTGAACACCAAAGGTCGAGTGGCCTAGCATAAGTCCTTGACATTCCTACTTTCAAATGGGAAGATATCAATACCGAATTTGTAGTTGGGGTTACTAAAGACCAAATGGCATTTTGACTCCATATGGGTGATAGTTAACCCTATGACAAATTCGACTCACTTCTTACCATTTAGACTACATTTAGTGTTGAAGATTATATTATTTTTTATATCCAAGAGTTGGTGAGGTTGCATGGGATTCTATAGTCCATTATATTGGATTATGGTGTCTAATTCACCTTTCATTTTATGAGATCTTTCAAAAAAAGGTTTGGTACTAAGGTGAAGTTATGTACCACTTTTTATCCCTAAATCGACGGACAAGCCAAAAAGAACTACTCAAACATTGGAGGATATGTGGAGAGTGTGTGTGTTGGTGTTTAAAGAAAGTTGGGATGAGCATTTTTCACATATCGAGGTTACCTACAATAATAGCTTCCATGCAAGTATTTGGATAGCGCCATTGGAGGCATTATTTGGTAGACGGTATAGATCATCCATTGGGCAGTTTTAAGTTGGTAAGGTGGCATTAATAGGAGCGGATTTAATCATGAATGCTATGGAGAAAATTAAAAGCATAAGGGAGAAATTCCAAATGGCTTATAGTTGACAGAAGCCCTACTCTGATGTAAGGAGAAGGAACCTTCAATTCCTAGTTTGTGATTGGGTCTACTTGAAGATGTCTCCTATGAAAACATTGATCTGGTTTTGTAATAAGGGGAAATTGAGCCCTAGGTATGTAGGGCCTTACAAGGTGGTTAAAATAGTGGGAAAGGTTGCATATGAGTTGGATCTACCTAATCATATACATTTGACCCATCAGGTTTTCCGTGAATCTATGCATAGAAAGTTTATGGGTGATCCAAAATCCATAGTTCCTTTGCATGATGTGAACATTGAAGATGATTTGGGTTATGACGAGGTACCAGTTTAGATTCAAGATTAGCAAGTGAAAAAAGCTAAGGAACAAGGAAGTTACATCCGTCAAAGTGTTTTTGAGAAATTAATGAGTTGAAGATGTTACATGGGAAGCAAAAGTGAATATGATTAAGTGTTACCCGTATCTATTCCACTCTACTCAAGCCTAAGGTATTATGAAATTATTCCTACAACCTCTAATTCCTTCCATTTTAGTTTTGCATAATGCATACACTCATTTCTATTTTTATAGACTACTTTGAGACAAGTTTTAAATGTAGATTATGATAATTTTATAAAATGATGTTTAGGTTACATTTTTGCATGCATGTTGGGTTTTTAGTTGACAATTTACTCCTTCGAGCCTTCCCATAACTACATTAAGGGATGAATATTCTCAAAGGGGAGATATTGTAATGACCCCTAGCTTAAGAGCTTAGGAGTGTAGAAATGTTGGGTTAATAATGGCTTGGATTCAAGTTCAAGAGGGTAACTTAGGGTCTATAGGTGAAGTTATGGTCCCTAGGTCTGACCCTTAAATATGAACTTCATGAAAGGGAAAAAGTTTTCAAGTGTCGGGTAACCCAAGGACCTAATGATGGCTCATGAAAAGGACTACAGTTTGTAGATACGATCATAGATGGGATTATTAGACATGAAGGATCTTTGGAGTTTTTGGAAAGTATGTCACGCGTTACCAGCATGACCGGCAAAACCATATACGACCCTAGAATTCATTCATGGATAGGGTCCAAGAAGAAGAGAAACATGGCTAAGGGTGGAGGAAATCTATGAGTCCAACCATGAGCCATAGAACAAAGGACGGCCAAGAAGATGGTCCCGCAGTTTCAAGGTCAAAACTTTAGTTTAAGGGCTTTTGAAAAAGTTAACAGGATGAACAGAACCTATAGTCCATGGTTCATTCCACGGTTGTAAACGGGATTTCGTAAGATCAAATTCAATAGTTTTATTGAGGGGAAATTTTGTCATTTCTATCATTTTTACTCCTAAACTAGGAAATTTTGTCATTTCCATCATTTCTACTCCTAAACTATGTTATTTTTGGGATCAAAATGTCCCTATACTAGACATTAGTTTTTCTTTCATTCTTTCAATTCCAAAATTTTCTCTAAGACAATACTCTCTCAAGAAAAGGGAAAGGTAAGGCTAAGCTTTCAAGTTTTTCACAAATGTTCCATGTTTGTTCTTCTCAAGTCTTCTAAGGTATGTGAGTTTGATTTATCGATATCTTTCCACCTATAAATGCCTTATTAATGTATTTTTCCTTTTATTTAAGTTCATAATTATATTGATCTCATGTTACTTTATGTTGTTAAATGATATTAATGACGTCTTATGATATTTCACCAAGTATATGCATGTATTTAAGTTATTGATGATGAACCCAAAAAATGAGTTTTCTTGTTCATAACATATGGGTTGTTTTGCATGTTTCCACAAGAATATATTTTCATGATTTATGTGAGTTATAATTGTTCCATTTCAAAACCTAGCCCACCTAGTTTCAAGAAACATTTTACATGATTTATGATGATGAGTGGGCATTAAAGGTACGTTTTAAAGAAAAGATTTTTCAAAGATATAAGCATGTTGACCATTGCCCTAAGTATGTTTAAGAAGGTCCCCAAGATAAAAGAACAATACTCACTTAGAGTTTCCTATGTTCGAGCTACTCTAATGATTCGCTACTTATTATTCTAAGTGTCATTAATTTGACCTTGTTATTTTTTAAAATGATTCTATGGATTGACTTAGCACCGAATGTGATATTGGGGCTGGGGTTTTGTGAGGGAACCTTAAAAGCAACCTTTTGTTTCATTTACTATGTGCCTTCATAGGAGCCCTTATAGGCTATGCTAGTGGATCCATGTAGGCGATTTATGTTATTAAAATGCATGCGAAGTTGACAGAGTTCCACCCAACGAGTAGTCTCCCTATGCCAGCCTATGGGGTTATGTTTGTTTTTATTTTATTTTAGTAACCCTTGGGTGGATCAGGGGCTAAGAAACACTACCAGGCCTTAGCATTAATAACAAAAATAAATACAAGGAGGGAGACAGAAACCCCACCTCCATCATCAGTCGGTTCCTATGTTTTCCAACAACCAAAGGTTAGACTACTTATTCCCAATACAATAAAGACACTAACCTAGAACTAATCGTAAGAGAGGACTCCTCTTTGTACATCTTTCTGGGAAACAATAAACTAGGGAGACTCTCCCATTACAAAAAAGAACCTACACTAAAACTTGAATACAAAAATAAAACTAAAGAGGCTTCTTAATTGTCTTTAGTTTCCCTCTTTGGAAGTTTGGAATTTATAGCATATCAAGGTATATAAAGGATTTAACTTCCTTTGGCATCTGATTAGTGGAGAAGAAAACCTGGGCAGAGCTACACTTGTGACTGTATTTAGAAAGAGAGTCAGATCCTTGATTGGCTTCCCTGTAGATATGTTGACATTTAAAATGTTAGAGCTATTGTTGAGTTGTTGTAGCTTAATCAAGATTGTCTAAAACTGGCATAGGGGTTGATATTATTTATTGATCTATTTCACTAATAGTTTAGATTAAAGCTCTAGAATCACTCTATTCAATCCTAGTTGTATGCAACAAATTAGTCCCACAATGGAAAACTCTAATTCGGCTTAGTTGTTGGTACCACCCCAAGAGGAACTTGAAAGGCCAGGATAAGCCCTCCTTGGTTGTTTCTTAGAAAACCTTAAACCCCTATTTTACCAGGGTAATGGAAAGCACTACCATCAGTGTTTAATTTATCAAAAAATCTAGAAGGCTTTTCCTAGGATACCATGGTGACTTTGAACTCATAAGAACAAGTTTCTACTATTTAAATCAATTCACACCAGCTAGGAGCCAAACTGATATGAGGGTATGCAACTGTTAATATTTTGGAGATGTCCCCGAAGACCATATTTAACTCTAGCGGAACTGGACTTCTTTCCTCCATACATAACAGAGCATCTATTCTTCTAGAGATTTTGAATGATGAAGAAAGATGTTAGATTCCATGTAGTAGCTCACATAGTATTAAATGTCAGTTAAGGTCTACTCCCATAAGTTCATGACTCTATGATATGATTTCCTTACTTATGAGTTCTCATGCATTCACTCTCACTCATATTGACGTATGTCCTTTGTTCATGTTTAAGCTTACATTGAGTTATTTCGATACCTTATGTATATATGAGATTTACTTAAATGATGGTGTTGTAATTTCATGCATTGCATTGCATCTCACATACTTAGCACATTCCAAAAGTACTAACACATATTTTGCCTATATGATTTAACCATGTAGGGACAGGTACTCCTCCACCGGCTTGTGGCTAGTATTTGGCAATCGAGATAAGCACTTTTATTTGTGGTGAGCCCTTAGTTCAGAACTCTACCATTTTTCACTCTACCTTGTATTTTATTTTGAGATGATGTATATGTGTCTCATTTGAGGCTTTTACGTTCTATGTTGTTCTGTTATGGAGTGTTTTTTCTATTTGATGGAAACAAACCATTACCGATTCCATCCGTCGATGTATTAGCTAGTATGCTACATGGATAAAATATATTAGTTATTCATCCCTTTTAATGTTGCTTCATTGTCATAAGAGCCCATATGCCCTTCTTTCTTTCAAATTCCTTATTTTATTTATGTTTAATTCCGATGAATGCTTATGATATTTAAGATTGGTTGGGTGAGATTCTCTTAGTTATCTCATTTGTTGTATGATGAATAGGCCCCTAGGTCTGGTCATTACAATTCAAGAGATTCATAAATATTGTCGAAGCATTTGTTAGGCCAAAAGGCATCACCACAAATTCAAAATGTGCATACCTTTCCATAAAGGCCATCTTTGGAATATAACATTTCTTTACACTCATTTAATGGTATCAAAAATGGAGATCAATCTTAGAAAAGTGACTAGCGTCTTACAATTGATCAAATAAGTCATTTATCCCCAGTGGTAACCTTGTTGAGTTGCCAGTAGTCGATGCACATTATAAGTTAGCCATCCTTGTCCCTAACAAACAACACCGGTGAACCCCAAGATGATTTTCTAGGCTAATAAAACCCTTCTCCAATAGGTCCTTCAATATATCCTTTAGCTCTTTCAATTCTTTCGCGACCATATGGTTGTGAGAAACTAAGATAGGTTGACTATCGAGGAGGAGGTCTATATCAAAATCTATTTCCCTTTGGGGTGGAACACTGGGGAGTTCATCGATAAAAATAATGGGAACCACATTGACCTCCAGGATTGACTAAATAGAAGAAACTTTGGATTCGACATCCTTAACCCTCACAAGATGATAAATGCAACCCGTAGCAATCAATGCCCAATTCTTAAGATAAGATATGAACCTACCCTTAATAATTGAATCAAGACCTTCCTATTCAATGATGAGTTCATTAGGAAATTAAAACTTAACTTTATGGGTTGTACATTCAATGGAAGCATGATATTCATATAACCAATACATCCCAAGAATAATATCAAAATCTACCATGTCAAGTTCAAAAAATCAAAAGGTAAGATATTATGCAATAAAGACATGAGGTATAATACACTCACCAATAGGAGTAAACACAACAAAAGGTTCACATAAAAGTCCGAAACACATACTAGACAAACTAGCAATGAATGGGGTAATAAAAGATAATGTGGAACTCATACACATCATAATCATAAACCTTTAACATATCGGTGACAACTTAGGGTGTCTGATTTACCCCTTGCCTCTCTTGAAGAAAATAAAATTGGTTTTATGACATAGAGCACCTTCTTGTTGGCTTTCTTGTGCCCCTTGACCTCCATGGGCATCACGTCCTTCAGGATGACCATCTCTTTCCTTGTTCAAAGAATTTTGACCATCAAATATAATGTGGCCCATCTTACCTGTCATGCCCAAAATCCCATTAAGGCGGACTGGCACCCATTGCCGACCAGGCTTGGGAGAACTAACCTGTAATCACACTATCTATGAACATTTTAAGGTATTTCCACACTCAACATGCCTTTAGAAAATAGAAAGTAATAACAAGCCAAAAGAAAATGCATATGACTTGGTCGTTGGAGCCATGACGCCCAAAATACAAGACATGACACACTTTACTTTACATAGTCTACAACGCCTCTAGATAAGAACTATCTAATGGGGGTCGAGATAGACCCCATCTCAACATCAACTACTATACAATACAAAATGTAAGCTCTAAACACATAGGACTCTGAAACAATCTGGAGCCCAATAACAGTAGCTGGATATCCTGTACTTCTACTGGGGAGATCTACTAGCTCCTGTACCTGCAACATGA